>SNQN01008884.1:15900-27387 GCA_008642245.1 Bassia scoparia | reverse complement strand
TATTATTATTGAATACAAGTGCTCTATCGATTTTGACTCCCGAACCACGCGCCTAACCTAATTACTAAATAAGTAGTACGTTAATTAGTGAAACAAAATAGTGAGCTACCTTCCTAAGTGAACTCTCTTTGAAAGTATGTCAATGTTATGGGTGCTAACGTTGTCAAATTATCTAACTATGACCTATGTCTACTGATTAAACCTAACATCTTGTATTATAAGAGAATTTATCTCTTGCAAACGATACATTCACATTAATCCAGTTTCAGGGACAGCACGCCAAAACCTTAACAATTATTACATAGATGACCTAAAATTAACTACGGGTAAGTTCTAGAGTTTAGGTCGACTATAAGTACTGAGAAATTGATTTAAACATAGTGTGATATGAGAGTATAAGCATTGAATGTGAATTGATTATCCTTGAATCGAAATCTATTTACAAACATATTTATGCAGAATTGTACAGAGATTGACTATTTTGATTAGTTCTTACATATGTTGTTATTGATAAATGGTCATGTCAAGCTTTAATTTAACATAGTTTATATAAATAAGTAGATACGCGATTATGATAACTGAGAGTTGTCAGAGGTGATACCTTGTACCCGGGCGGTCGACAACGTTATTGAATTATGCGCAAGAGTGTTACAAGAATGAATTTGAATTGAATCTGACTGAATGATATTGTGCAATGTGGTTTTGACTTGCGTTGAAGAGATCTAGAGACTGTTATGAAGAGCAAAGAGAGCATTTTTCTGATGATCCTCCTCCCCGTAGTCGTGTGAAAATGTTTTGTCTCAAACCCCACTCTCCGGAGTCCAAGCGCCAAATTTATAGGACACCGCATAAACAAAAAACGAGGGATAGCAGCTCAGACTGAGGATATACGCTAAAAACGACGTATGATTGCTTAATTTAGTTTAATAGATATGCTCCTTTCTACTTTATCCTCTTTTCGTCTTTATGGCTTTACACAACTCAAAAACAAACAAAACAACGATGAGTAATTTAAAGGATGGAAGGAGCAGAAAAAAAACGTCTGTCATCGAGCAAACAAAAAAGGTAGACATCTCAACAACGACATTGAGTGGGAGATACAATTTGGTCTAACAGAGTCGTAATAGGGATGAACTCTGGTCGCAACACGAAAGAATCCGGGATTTTTTGCTTTGTCCAGTGAAACATGCAATGATATGACTAAGACATCGCACAGCACTAATTTAGTGTATTCACTCAATAGAAAGGGGCTAAACTATCAAACAAAAGCCTGTCGTATGAAACCGACATGGTGTGCTCACTAACATTCGGGCAGAAAGTTATCAACACACACCATGATGCTGTCAATGGGCATAATTACCTCCTGATCAAAAATGTGGATTTGGTACCTAGGAACAGATGGAAGGGTCGAATGTGTGTAATTTTCGTGATTAAAAAAGCAAGTCCGAAGGAACGGCTTCCCTCTTACCACACATAGACTTCTACAGGTAGACACAACAGAGATCCATAGCCTGCTCTCATGTCATGGATGGGTAATGCCAGGGTAATAAATCAGGTCAAAATGGCGAAGATGACTGGAAGAACAACCTTCCACACCCGTGGAGAAGCTTATATCTGCTAACTCTGTGATGCCTTTTGTAAATGTGGGAGCCCTAATCAACGAGCTAACATACTACTGCTTCATGACAAATATAATAAGAAGTTAGAGGTTTATGGTCGACGATATGATCATCAATTCAAAGACGGAGGACCATACACCTTGCAACTAAGGAAGTGTCTAAATACTGACAATTCACTGCGTCTCAACCCACAAAGTGCGCATTTACGGTCCACTTCAGGGCAACGGTCCGGACTTTAGGTTATGCGTAAGCTCTCAGGCACTCGTGATTAATCCAAAAAAAGATAAAGCTCATGTCACATTAGAGCCACAAAATGAAAAGGAATCTGAGGGTCTTGGGTAAACTCCAGATACATAGTAGTTCATACTCAGGCTGCAAAATGGTTTGTGAACTTCATCTTCAAGAAACTGAAGAAAGGTTCACCACAAATGGAGATAGCTGCAATATAGCTTCTCGACAGGATCAAGGATTAGCTAGTCCAATCTCGCTGTGGTAGCTCTACTCGCCTAGGACATATGTTAGCGCTTTGTACCCATACACGCAAGCACGCATCGCTTAGACGCACTGCTCTGCTCCAAAAAGACTCGACCCGGCGAAAGGAAAATGCTAGATGCTACGTACCAAGCAGCAGGAAGGTTTCCTTCCGCTACGAGGACGATACGTTAACCCCCTGGCGCTCCGCACAGAGAACTCAGTGCAGAAAAGGTCATTTGCTGCGGTTAGTGTCTAGGCGTATTCGCTGGCTGGGAGTTTCTGAACGCCGCGCAGCAATCACCTGCGCAAATGATATTTGCTGCGGTTATAACCGCAGCAATAAGGGGTACTATTTGCCCGCGCGTTTAGTGGCTAAAACCGACGCAATAAGGACTGATCGTTGCTGCGAGTTCTTGAGCCCAATGACCGGAGCATAATAGTATCCTTATTGCTGCTGGTATGGCTGAAACCGCAACAAATAGTTCTAATCGCTGGTTTAGATCTCCCATAGCAATTAGGCAAAGTTGATCCATAACCGCACGCAAAATAGTCCTATATGGTTTTATAATATAAAATCCATATATAATAGCCATATATAGATAAATAAATATGGCAAATATATATATAAATATATAGTATAGTAATATATATATATATATTATATATTAGATGATAATATTATTGGCCATAATGATTATAGCTAATATATTTGTACGGAAATGTGTCTATATATTGCATTTAACTTCAGCGTATCGTCGATCAATCATTCATTTGGATTGAGAACAATGTTAAAAAACAAACTAGGTAAATAATACAGAGTAATATTAAACATTAAATATTATATTCACAGATTATATTTTACCAATTATATATTAATATATATTACTGCTGAAAGCCCTGAAGTTTATCCTATTCTTGATTTGAATCATCTCGTCTTTTTCAGCCATACCTTTCTGGTTCTCCGGCTGAGGATCACTAACCAACAGTTGAAATACTTAATAGGAGTTCATCAAAGTTTGATTAATTGAAAAATGACCCAGCATAAAGACCTGCTTTTGCTTGCATAATTTCAGCCACACAAACAAAATTATCAGTGTGGGTATAAAGTTTACAGTGTTACAATTCAACTGAGAAGAATGACAAATTTAGCTTGAGCAATGAAAATACCAGGATCAGAAGAGAAGCAGTAATGGAAAGAGTAAAGGAAAGCAATACTAATGAGATATCCAACTGAGAGACTTGGGAAGAAGAAGAAGGTGGAATTAAATTGATTAGTAAGATAAGGGTTGAGAAAGAAAATGAGAAAGATGTGAATACGTGGTATTAGATTGGAGATTTTTTTTAGCAGCTATTTGGAAAGCACTGTTCACAATCTCCACAAACGATCTATTTTGATGTCTTCTTTATCTGATTTGCTTCACAAAACAGATTGTCTTCTGCTCATAATATAAAGAAATGTCAAAGGAAACAAATACTCACCCGCAAAGGTGGGCTTCTAAACCATTTAAAACAGATCCTCTCTCCCCGTCAACATGCCTCCCTCACTTCTCCCACTGATGTTCATCCCCCTCCGCCCTGCCATACCCTTTGTGTGCCCTTTTCTCAGCAGACTTCAGCCATCCCTATATTTCTCATGAAGACTATGTTTTTATCAAACCACGATTCGGCAATCATAAGACTTTACAAGACTCAGACATACCTAATCAGCTCAATATGATATCTCTCGAAAGACTCTTACATTTCTCATACACCGAGCATTCTTGAGAGCCAGAGTTAGCCTGCTTGGGCACTCCTCCCTATTTTCGCCTACATTACTGAAAAACGTAGTATCACAAACAGTCTCTGCATCTAATTGCAAACTAAAAGAATGTACTCCTGGAATTCGCAGTTAAGTCAAAATCTCAATCTGATTAATTAATTCACTTCCCAATAGCTTCATTCCGATTGTCACCACTTCCCCAAAGACAAACACATAAACCTCACCTCGACCCTACCGTTAATGACGAAGAGCAGACTCAATCCTAGACAGAAACGGCGAGAAGAGGGGAGAGTATGACACCGGGAGAGCAGCAATGAGATGTATTCGTGAGGAGAACGAGAACGACGACGAACACGACAAACGACGAACACAAACGGTCGAGCAAATACAGAGCCGCGACGAGGGTTGGTGAGTCGGTGATGCGGTGTTGGGTGAATCTCCTCAGGGTGGATCTTGCTCAGTTAGCCTCGGTGAGTGAGAGGAGAGAGAACGCCGGAGTGAATGAGACGGATAGAAGCAGAGAGATGAGAGTGAATGAGAGATCCAAGAAGAGAGTGAATGATGAGGGAGAGTGGTATCAGGCGTTGTTGTATAGTAATATACTCGTATAGCGAAGCTAAGGGGCAGGTTGTTGTGTATTGGGCCTGTCTATTTTGTTGCGGTTGTCCATAAGAACAAATGTAATGTTTTTATTTTCCCTCTATATTAACATTGTTGCGCGTTATTTAAAAACGCTAGAATAATCTAATTGCTGCGGTTTCTATATAACGGCACGCTAATCGAGCCGCAGTATATGATGTTTCTACCTTGTGCGAAACTAGGGGCTTGGCGTATGTGGGCTACGCGAAAGCTTCGACATATTACTCACACATACCATACACAATATGCGAAGGGGGACCCTCTCGAAATAGCTTTTGAAAACACAGCTCAGGAATGTCGCTAGATGTTATGCTTGTAAAATTTGACTCATCAAGTTCGTCGCTCAAAAACGCCCATCAAGGTGTATACTCTCGATTATATTATAGACTCTCTAGACGAGTCTTTCATAAGGAGTTGAACTTTCCCAGACGAGGTAACTTATGATGACGAGGAGACAGTTGGTAACTATCACCTCTCGGTGGCTCGATCAATCAAAAGGGACGTGAATTTCGGCCATCGTGCTTCTATCTACACAAGAGGGCAGCACACCCCAGCTTCCGTCAAGCTCCGACCTCTCAGACCGTCATAACCCAATGCCCCGCAGATTAGAAGCATGTACTCTGGGCATTCCGCAGGTCGTCGTTGCCTCACGCGAAGAGATAGCGGGTATATGGGATATCACTCAACATACAATTACGATTTCAACGCCGTGGACCAAGTGCGCAAGTGAAAGCCTCCTTGCTCCCCATATCAGCCTCCTCCTCTTGAGAAATTGCACCCCAACTCCCTGACTTCCGCCACACTCCACCCTCCTCTGTAACGCGACAGACTCAGCCCCTCCCACCTCAGATGTCAGCTAGCAAATTAAAGCTTCGCATCACGTGCGAATTCTTCGAGTTGAGACCAAATGCCTTAGTCTTGAGTGAAGACAAGAACGAGCATCGGTACATTTCAACCGAAAAAAATGAGGTGCCCTCCACCTCGATCGGAAGAGCCATTGGTACAAAGAATAAAGACATATAGAAAATTGGCGAATCCTCTAATTACAACAATAAAGAAAAAAGAGCTCTTGAGGCTCTACATCTTATACTAACTTTCAGGCGGAGAACTCAAAAGCCCACTCACAGTATGGTCCTTACCCTACTTTGCATTACTCACACCCAAGTAACACACACGATCATGGACCCTTTTCCATGATCGGAATTCTGCCGGAATCCCAATGAAAAGCCAGGCTCTGCTTCCAAATCATGTTGGGGTATTGACTAGACCACCATGGAAAGGGATTAGCCACTGCAACACCACGCCGACATGAGCAACACCTGCCAAAAATACTCTCCAATGCACACATGTTCCTCCCTCTCCTCCTATCCAATTTGTCTCTCCGTGGGCCTTCTTTATGACTTATGGAACTACAATGAGACCGAGTAGAGGCCGCTACATGCGGGCGGATTGGGTCAAAGATCTAGTCCGTACCATGTCACCGAACCCACAATTTGGTTACTGGACCTATCTGTGGGGCCATTAGTTTGGCACCAATGTTTCGAGCATCCGTGATTAACCTGTATAGSCACAGTGGCGATCCCCTCAATTCGACAACACACCCCAACGCATTCACATGCGGATTCCATGGCTCAATTCCATGACACTGAAGCTGAGGTCAACCCCCTCGAAGGGGAAGAAGCCTTACACCTATAGATACCTACATTTGTCCCTAGCCCAATACGGCCGATGATAAGACACCCCTTGCAACACACAAGCTAAATTGAGATAGAGCTAGGGCCCTAACATACCCTAAAAAGGCAAGTTTTCTCAACACCGGGCACGTTTCTGTACACAAATCACCCTTAAAAGTAAGTTTTTATTTCAAAAGAATTTTAACTTATTTTTAAATATTTTTTTAATTTTTTGGAATTTTTCTGAATTTTTCTAAGGATTTTTGGCAAATTTCGGAATTTTCAAAAATATAATTAATTTTGCGATAATTAATTAAATTATGAAAACAGTTCCAAAATTCATYAAATTTTAACACAACACACTATTGTTTACAAGAAATTTTACGAATATTTTTCATAATTGTTTGAGTTACGGAAAATTATTTATGAATTTCTGAAGCAAAAACGCGCACCCGAGCGAAACGGCTAATTTAGGGAGCTTCGGGACCGCACTTGAGCGTAAGGCCCACACAAATATCTCCTCAAATCAATAAGTGATTTTGTGTTAAAATATCGCAACCAAATAAAATAAAATGATTTTTTTTTTTGATTTTATATTATACGTAGTCTTCAAAATCGCAATAAAATCAGTTGCGATCATATAAAATCACACATCTATTTTATATGATTTTACCTCAATTATATTTCATTGCGATTTCACAATTTGAGGCATGGCGAATCAGCTAAATTTCCCGAAAATTGCAATAAAARGAGTTGTAATCAAATAAAATCACGCATATATTTTATATGATTTTATCTCGATTTTAATTCGAATTAGACCCTTACCTATAAATACAAGAACCCCGACCTTCATTTACAAGAATTCACAAACTTCATACACCCTTTCTCTCCCCGTTTCTATCCTCCTTCTCTCTCAAATACTTTCTTACTTTGCATTCAAATTCAAAATTGTTTTGTAATTCGTTTATGCATAAAAAACAATTCAAAGGTCTCTTTAAAAGGTTCTTTAAYGGTTTTTCAAAGGCTACAAGGGTTCTTAAGGGTCCGAAGCATCGTCCTTGATCAAAAGCGTCSTGTTGGAAGGTAACTTTCTATGTAATTGGCATGTAATATTGATTAACAACTATTCGACATGAATTAAAATCAATCTTAGGCACAAGTTTGATTCTTGTTGAATGCTTGCATGCTTGCAAAACACAACTATTATGTCTTAAACAAGACCGGCAAATTGCATGTTCTCACGCCTAATAAMATTAATTCRTGGACAAATTGACTTTTAGGAACCTATTTCTGTTAAGCAACAACAAATTAGTCCCATGTGCATCTATTTCTGTTAAGCAACCTACATAGTAATTTGCATGCTTAGGGTTAAAACGGAAATTTGTTTGTTTTGACAATGGACTCGCGGATGCGAGTGATGGCCGCTGACGCGGGGGGTGGTTGTGTATCACTTCACCCTTACCCTTGTCCCTAATCTAGACCTTTTGGTGCACTATCAGACACGGAGTCCTTCGCCTTGCTTTATACAATTAGTAGGGAAGGCTTAAAACGGGTTCCGAGCTTCCCAAAAGAAGTGCGGTGGCAACTTCCTCTACTCGACTTCCTTGCTAACAGGTTGTCCGCCTTGATACTTCCGTTAGACTTCTTGCGGAACTTCTATTTCAATGTCACTCATGGGGAATTGTTGCGGTTCCGTATCGATGCTTCCGTTTAGACTTGTGCGCTGTATCTGTTTTATCCTATCGTCGGCTATTCGTACGGGAGAAATAAAAAGGAGGTAAAGTCGCGTATAGCCACGATTGCGTATAGCAATGTCTTTTTTTTGTAGTGTATGCTCTGATATGCTTATCCCATCTCGGCTAGTCCGCGGGAATATCAATACGGAGTACGTGCGTATCTCCATGATTCATATAGCAAGCTTTTTGTAAATGCTTGCATTGCGTATACACAATCGGCTAAGCGTGGCCTTTGCGAGGATGATGCATTCGACTATGGAATGTTGCTTTGACTTGATCGTGTTTTGGATCTTCACTTGATCATGGCTATTGCTTCGTTGTGACTTTGCTTTCGCTTACGGCTTATCGTGTCTATAGGTGTATTTTTTGTAAGCGATTCGATGCCTTTCGAGCCCATTTTTGCATGCTTAGGGCCATTTGGTCAGTTGTGCATGACTTTTAAAGTTTGGTTGGAATTCCGGGAGTACAACTACTTTGAATGCACGGGCTTCGCGGTACACAAGTGGGCCCACGAGAAAAAGCTCGAAAATCGAGCCAAAATTGCCACAAAATTAGGCACAATTACCGCCAAATATTTCAGTTCTTTTGGCCGATAATCGTGCCTTATTTTGACACGTTTCGCTTCATTTTATTATTTGTATTTGCTTTGCTTATTGCGAACTTCTCTAAAAGTCATTGTTGGCACCTTAAAAATTACTTTGGAAAGGTCTCTTTTGCTCATCAAATCCCAAATCAAGATAACGTTTACTACTCCAAACTTGATAATTCATCACTGTAAGTTGCAATTTATACTCAAAATCATGTCATTTTGGGCTAAGGACAAATGAGGCTTTCTACAAGATGACATCTGATCTTGCGCTCTCTTAAACTTGCGATTAACCCTGTACAGGTTCCCCGTTGTCCAAGTTTCCTTGGCTAAATCTCCAATGGAGACCCAGCTTCCACTCTAGTAAAATGACAGAAACTGCCCTTGCAGATGTTTCCAAGTCCGAATCGAGTTTGCTGAAAGATGGTGAACCAAGAAAACGCAGTACTGGTGAGGAGAACTAGAGAACAACCTAAGTTCCAGTAATCACTGTCTGTGTCTCTCTACATTGGCAGTTATACTACCTCAAATGCTCTTCAGCAGACGACTGACCATCACTAAGAATAAGGGAGAAAATTAAGAACTTTGAACCCTTGAGCGAAACTGGATATCTCGTGTCAATCCACTAAGATGAGATTGCAAGTCCCTCTTTGGGAACCAGCGTTGTGCTCTCATGGCTCTTATGCTCATCACTTCGATTTTGTCTAAGGAGGGGTTCATGATGAACCTGTACAGATGGAAGTTCTATTCTAGGCCATGTGGAGTGCGGTAATTCTAGTAACGGCACGAATGAATGTGTTTCCCAAAAGGATTTTTGTTTATAGTACAGACTCTAGGCTGGAACTCCCATATACTTAACTAAGTTTTGTGTTCCCACGCTAAGTCGCTCCTATAGCATTAACCCGTAATGCATTGACCTGAACCCCAGCGGCTTACTCTTAGGGGGATGCGATTTGGTAGGCAGTAAGCCTGATGTGGAATAACCTTGATCGCCAACTTGTGGAAAGTAAGTGTGTTGTGGCGGTTCATGAACAGCAGGACTATGTATTGAGGAATGTGGTCCCTTAAGTTGCAGTTTGAAAACCGCACTAGTGGGGAATACCTCTAATATTGCATAACGTATGCTCCAAACAAAAGCTTGTTCACGTGGGTGGATACGCATTCCATATAGACATTGTCAGGCGGATATAAATAGCAGTTAAAGGATACAGAAGAAGGTCCAGGATCACCATGGCTATAGCTTGACTCATAGCCTGACCTTGGGTCTGCTTCGCTCCCTTGGCTCCTATTCCATTCATTGGCATCTCGGAGAGGGATACTCCTTGATACGGTCTGAAGAGCCAAAGGGACGTTAGTTCCTCTRATAGTGCTTGTTCTAGGATAACCCAAGGGTGGTWTCTCTCTAGGATTTTCGACAGTTATTCCTGAACCTCTGGCGGTTAAAATATTCATCGACCGTTCATTCAGTTGATTATGTTTCTTTACTAAAGGTTCCAACCGAGTAACTACCTCAGTAGCAATCATCTTAGATAACGCCACGTTAGTAGCGTTCAACATCTCAATGATATCCAATATAATCCTATCCAGTAGTCTAGCAACCGCTTACTGTGAGTGGGAGCCAAAGTTTTACAACTCGGCAGTTATCACCCTAGTAGTTTCATGTACAATACCTCGGTGGAGATTATTGAAKRGTTCTCTTTGATTATCCTTTAAATCTTCCAGAAGGCTTGTAACAATATCCACGTATTGCGTGTATAATGAATTGAGCAAACCTTTGGCTGAGATGATTGATCTTCCCCCCTGTTTAGGTGCAAACCATGCAGTCTTTGCGTTTGAGACTCGATTTGGTTAGAAGGAGCAAGATCTTCAATAAATTGTTGTTGCGGAATAATTTCTAAATTACCAAGTTCATCGAGTGGGTTTTCAAGATTTTGATCGGATGAGTTACCATCCTCTTGAATGCCCAACTTTCATGTAGATCTCTTAGGGGCCATGGTTGAGAAGCAATTATGCTTTTGCAAACTTTTCTCCCACTACGGTTGCAAAAAAACCTATTGAGGTGATTTTGCACTTCACCAACAAGTCAAAGCCCAATATTATTCTCAGTTCGATAGGGGTTGCCCTTCTCGTTACTGGCTATATTGATAACCTCGCTAAGGTAAAATAGCTCCTAATCGATTGGAGTTAATCAAGAAGATGGGTCATAAGGAGAACATTTTATCGTGGAACAAAGCTGAAGTGTAAAACAAACAATAATGAGAAGAGACGAACACCATCCATTATAAAAGGATAAGTATCAGACTACCATTGTATTACAAGAAAGGATGATCACCTRCATGATTACACACAATGGGATGAAAATCGAACAACTTACGGCTCCATGATAGGATGAACTACGCTAGACTAATCTAGGCTACGCTAAACTAAACTCACTTGGCTACTGAGCCAAGTGTGGCTAAAGGAAACTAAATGAGAAAAAGAGATAGATTGATGTTGTTGTTGTTGTTGTTTTTGTTGTTGTTGTTGTTCAATTCTGTATTGCTACATCTATTTATAGGCCTCTAAGGGTTTAGATCGTAGGTGGAAGTTACTTTTCATCTGAAAATTTCTTGRTGCTTCTTTTCATATTTCAAATATTCGAAATTTCCCTCCAAGTCCTGTTGTCGCCTGATCTTAATGTGCTTACCTTTGGGCTACCTCCTGATGGGCCATCCTTACCACAATTTCCATCTAACGCTATTGTTGTATCGCTAGACTGAAGCTATATTAAGAATGACGTGTATCGCCAGTCTTCTCCTTCTACCTTATTCGTCGCTAGTTACTTACTGCTGTTCAAACTCTCCCGATTAACTCAACAWAGTCAACTATATACTTTTAGTCCGTAACACCCCCGGAGCAGAGGGACTAGACCTAGTCCGGCCTGGTGACGCCCCGACGCTCGTACAGTTTTGGCGACTTCACTAGGGAGTTCACTTAAGCTATTATCTTTAGTGATGTGTGG
>SNQN01008883.1:4878-27394 GCA_008642245.1 Bassia scoparia | reverse complement strand
CTGTAAGTTGTAAAGGACTGCTTAAAAGTGCTCAAGTATGATCACGAACGCCGGAGAAGAACGCCAACGAACAACCGAAGTCGATCTTCCTGGTGACGTTAAGTCTCACCCTTCAATTCGCTTCATTTTCCCCAGCAAAATTCCCAAGGTTTTTGATTCTCATCTTTTTCGTATCAATTAATTTATCCCAGCATTCAAATTCGCATTATCTAATTACGCTGTTTTCCTGCCCAATTTCAAACCCTAATTTCATGTTCGTGAACAATTGCCTTATTCTGGTGATTTAGTAGGGTTTTGTTCAGCTTACAATAGTTTTCTGSAATTTCCTCCGTTAATTCGGAGTGTTTTGATTGCAGGATGAACCATTTGATAGAGAAATCAGATATATACACCTTAATCAGAATGAATTCTCGTATCGGAAGTAAGTCATTTTGCCCTGTGCTTCTTCCATTAGCATTTGGTTTTTATCTTTCTATTTTGGAAGTTAAATTGTTGATTTTTTTCCAATATCACTAAATGTGTTCTGTAAATTTGAAGATATTATCAAATAAATTTTTACTTGAAAAGTTCTTGCTCCTTGAATTTTTTTTTTAATGACATTGCTGTTTTAGGAGATGAAAGTATTTTGTACAAGTAGTATTTTATTGGAGCTTCTCTTGAATCGCTTATGGTTTAGGTTGATTTTACCTAGGAAAATAGTTTTTGTCATTGATTGTGATGAATGTACGTGGTGACATTGCTCCAATGTTGTCTATGCCCTCCAATGCCTCTGTGTTGCATATGTTCAAAATTCTGTGCTGTGAKTGGTGGAAAAAACTGGAAATGAATKTTTTTAAGGGTAATGTTATATGTAAGACATTATTAGTCTATCAATTGAGATTTTAAGAGGAATTTACTATATCATGAGGACTAGAATAAAGAGCCAGAATATTTTGTGTATTTTTTGGTTGACTTCCTAGTCCCTGCTTGACATCTTGATCCTTGATAAATTTATACCCTTGTTCTTGTGAGTCACATAAAAAGAAGGTTTTTTTCTGGGTGCGTGGCCATGCCTTCTTACTCTTCTTTTTGTTTTTACAAGAGCATTTTGCATTCCCACCTCTTGTCAACCATTTAAAACATGTCTTGACATTGATACCTATTAGGGGTGTTGTCATTGGTGAACAGTCTTTTGTTTTGATATGTTTTGAATCTATAAATTTAAAGATTGTGTGAAAGCCAAAATCTTTGTGATAGGTCAATATTTTGATGCTCCATATTTCTTTGGAATTCGAAAGAAGTTTTCTCAACATATTTTAGTTTTTATAATTTTTTTTTAAAATTTTGGGATTATGTTATGTGCAATAATTTTGAAATATGTAGTGATTATTTAACTATGTACTTTAGAATATCACTCCGTGTGTCCTTGTGYAGTTCTATCTTGATAAAAATAATTATAGTTCACAAGGTCTCACTAAGTAGGGAGTGGAGGAGGAAAATTTATGCGGATGACTTCCCGAAATAATCACTTTTGGTTCATATTAGCCGACCCCACTTATGGAAATAAGGCTCTGATTGATTGACAAGGTCTCACTAAGTAGCACAAGACATCCCTATGTTTTTGATTTCTGGGTTAATAGTTTAGTCGTATTAGATGCTTGAGTAGGTTGTGGTTGGATAAAGACTTGGAAGGCTGGTTGTAAAAACCAGATACAAGCAGGTGATCAACCATGTGAAGGCCTGATCCAATTCACTAAAGGTCTATGGAAGTATGATCTGATAAGARTTTGCCCTTGTTTTGATTTATTTATCTCTATAATATAAGGGAAGGGAGGAGGAAGATGGTGTTCMCCCACTTAAAAGACTTAATCACCCTTAATGATATAAAAGTCTTAAATGCCCTTACTTAAAAAATATGGAATCCCTTTATTTTTTATAATTAATATTAAGCAATATAAAAAGTATATGCATAAATAAAAATTAATAATACATTGCTAATTTATTCCATAAATAGGAAAAATGAAAAGTTTAATAATTAGATGATTGTAAATCTTCGAATAAAAATATTAATTACATTTTTAAGTACATTACCTATTTTATTCTCATGAATCACTTATTGGTATTAAAATTATTTTGAAAAAAAATATTGAATTAAATAGCTATAAATTTCTTTATTCGTCTATATTAAATTACTCATATAATATTATTATATGACCAATATAACTCATTCAATGTTAGTGTAAGTAATCAGTTGATTAAAACCACACCATTAGATTTAAATTTTTGTCTAGAAATTCAATAAAAAGAAAAGACTCAAAAAATTGAAATCATAAATAAACTCTCCTCATTGTTAAATTTGGAATTAGGTCCAAACAAATGCATAAGTTTATTTTCTCATTTATAAAATAGTTTATATAAGTTTTAAATGACCGTCCGCAGCGCATCGCGTGCTTATAGTGCTATAACTTACGTTTCTACCCTTAATGAATTAATTTTGAAATTTACCAAAAAAAAACATTTCAGCCAACTCAATATCAAAATAATCACAATTTAATGCAAATTTGAAAAAATAATTTAAATTAAWGATATTTTACCATTAATTTCTCAATCAATCAAAAACTGTATATTATGCAATGATTTTAATAAAATATGCAAAAATTGAAATCATTACCACTTATAYCTCTATTATATAAGGAAAGAGGGGAGGTGGTGGCGGTGGTGTCCACCTAAATTTACCCCTCTACCCTTACTAATCATTCTCTAATCTTTATTTTAAGAAGGTTAATTTGGTAAATTGAATWATCCGTGTATTATAATCAAGTGAGATTCCTACCCTTACTAATTTTTCTTCTTTATTTTTTTGRGTGAAGTTATTTTAGTAAATTAGATGTATTATAATTGCATGAGATTAAACTTATTAATTGTCAATCTAAAAGCGTTCGATTTGATTACTCTATTTTGATAGTAAAATACTCTCTTTGTTAGTTGGTATATTAAACTCTCGAACTATAAAAGTTACCGCACGCATCGCGTGCATAGAAAACTAGTATGATTATATGTAGATTAGGTTAGAGTTTTTATGTGTGCCCGCTCCATTTAGACCGAAAACTTATTTTGCTCATTTTGAGTCCTCTTATTCCATACTGTAGTGTTAGCTTCATCCATCTGGTGGYACTTCTGTTGTTGTTTCTGTAATACTGACATTGTCACTATTGTTATCCCTCTTTAGTGTTTTTATGGGATTAAGGCTTTTAGTGATTGATACAATAACATTATGTGTTTTTCCCTAGGCACAAGAAACTGAAAGAGGAGGATATTGTAATTTGTGAATGCAAATACAATCCCACTGATCCTGAGACTGCTTGTGGTGATGGATGCCTGAATGTAATGACGTGTACGGAATGCACCCCTGGTTATTGTCCTTGTGGTGAACTTTGTAAGAATCGGGTAATTTTACTACCCTTATTATTGTCTGCAATTTTGTCTTTAGGGTGTTCTGAGGCTTAGCCGGCGCAACGTGTGCAACTGCATAAGGCTTGAAATTATAAGGGCCCTAGTTTGAAAGTATAAATATTTATTGTCATAGTAAAGAAATTGAAAATTTGGTAGGTGTTAGTGGTTAGTGACGTGTTCAAAAATCTGCAAAACTGTGTTTAAATCTTTGTAATGAATTTTGGGAAAGCTTTTTGGAAAAGTCTTTAGGCTGCTGRGGAGTTTTTTTTCTCTCTTTTTTCAGTGTCCGATAGTGGAAGTTATGACAATACTTGACACAATTTCCATCTAACTACAACTCTTCTTCTTCCTTCATCAATTCCCAAGTTCCCACCATTGCCATTAATTCATTTAATGTATTTTGAGATTGTTTCTATATTCTAATGAAGTTTTGTGAGCTAATGAAATCATCTGGAATTTTTTTTGTAAGGTTTTAACTTTTAAGTGACCTTTCTCAAGATATTGCACTGCCCCCTCAACACCCCAGCCCTTTTCCTTGGTGTTTCGGTTGTTATATCTAGCCCCTACTACAATATGTGTTTCAGATTTTTAGCAACTTATCCTTTTCCCCTTTAGAATGCTAGAGGTTCGGAAGCCGAAGATACTTTCCTCAGCTCAATTAAAATGTGTTAGACTTGTATGCTTGCTAGTATTTTGCTGGCTTAATCCACATCATTAAAACTAGGAAAATTCTCGTCAACCAACTCCCACTCTTATTGTCAAACTTTGAAAACAACTACCCCACTTTTATTCTTCTTTTTTAAAAACAAAACTACCTCACTTTTTTTTTTTCACCTTTGTAACACGACCCATAGTAGTTATTCGACCAAGACAAACAATTTTCCGATATGTGGGCCACCACACAATACCACCTTTCTTACCCTAATTTTCTCGTTGAATATACTCTTTTTGCCCCCTTATTACCCTTCTTTCCTATTTCTTTTCTCTTTTCTTTATTTCTTTCTTCTCTTCCTATTTTCTTATTCTCTCCGTTCTCGCTCTTTCTTCTGTCCTCATCATTGCCTAATCCCCAATCGTTACACACGACAACAAAAACCCATAATGTTCTTAAAATCATTTCAAAAATCCAATTTAACTACTCCCAAAACCCCCTTATTACCCAAGAAACAAAAAACTCAATCTTTAAGCAAAACCCACAAATTTCAGCCCCAAAAAAAATCACACCTATTAACTTACACACACCCCCAAAAACAACATGACAATTTTGATGGAAAAAACACAAACCAGAGTGAAATTTAAAAGAGTTTTAAGAAGGGGTAAAAATGCATCTAGATAGAAGATATACGAAAACAAGCAGAGAAATTTGAGTTGGGGTTTTCATAAATAAGGAAAAATAAATTAAAAAAGAGTAAAAAAGAGTACTCTTTCTGTTACTGAGGGGACACACATTAAAAATGGCTGTAACAATCTAGAATAGCATCTTGAGTTTTCATGGGCAAGAAGCTGACTAATCAAACCCACGAAAAACAAAATAAAAATCCAAAAAGAAAGCAAAACAACTCTGAATTATCAGTTTCTTTCTCATCCCTCTCAAACTGTGTTTGTTTCTCTCTCTAACTATCTTATTCTCTCACTTCTTTCTTTTTAATGGTTCCGAAGACTACAAAGCAAATCAAGTTACCTCGCGAGAAACCGGGCAAGCGATGGGATTCAGGCAGTAAACGCTGCTTGAAACCCGCCATTTCGACACCATCATTTTTCAGATCTTTGCTCTGTTGTTGATGTTTGTTGGCTGATGTTGGTGATGTATAGTTGTTGTGGTCTGAAGTAGGCTTAGTGTGGTCGTAAGTGGGTTAGCTGAGAGGAGGAATCTCTGGTTGTGGTCTAGCTTGGCTTTGTATGACACGTGGCCGTTGTTGTTGTTTGTTGTTATGGGTGGTGTTGTTTGATTATGATCGATGATGGTTATCACGCCAAAGAAGTCTCCAGTTTGGGCCACCGTTGATGAAGTTTGATGTGAAGCAGCGCAGAGAGAAACGAAGTAGGCAGAAGAAGAAATGAAGCAGAAGAAGAAAAGAAAGAAAGAAAAAAGAAAAAGAAAGAAAGATAAAAGGGGTAATACAGGGGGCAAACGAGTAATTCAACGAAAAATAGGATAGAAAGGTGGTATTGAACGGTGGGGCCCACATATCGGAAAATGGTTCTTGTTTGGTCGAAATACTACTATGGCGTGTGTGGTTAAAAGGGAAAAAAAAAGTCGGGTAGTTGTTTTCAAAGTTTGACAAAAAGTGGGTAGTTGTTGACAAATTTTCCTAATAACTACTTGAATATATGGAATGTAGCTCAAATCTTCTTCATTGTTTACTGTGAAGTATAGAGTTAGAATGGGCATTTCCAGCCTTCCAGGTTGTGAGATGAAAATTGGTTATAGAGATGTGTATTTCCTTTTATTGTACTCACAAGCCACTTTTCATTTTAGCTGATTCAGTTTTTCCAAATTCCTTCATCAGAGAAGGTGATATTATTGCCGGAATTCCCACATTTAGCAAACATRTGTATTGTGGGAGTTAGATGATCTGATAATTTGAAGATCAAGGTTTCTTATACGAGTAAMATCTTTGGATCTGAGGTGTTTGTAGTTACCTTTTCAAGATGCATTCATTTTTCTCTCCTCTTCCCTAATGTTGGAACTGTAGATCCCAAAAAGGATGAAGCTATTAYGCGATGTCTTGTTTAGAGAAGGCTAGTATTACTTGTAAAAGTTTGACTCTATGTCTTAAACTCTTAATTTATGCACTTTGCCACTTTTGTGTCTTGTGTCTACTACTCGTTCCGTAATGCAAAACTTCCAACAACTGTACTACTTTCCTTAGTAAATTTTTAACAACAAATATCCCACATAACCCACAATTACCTTATTTTTTGGGGACCACTATATTAATATTTCACCTAACCCACAATTTTACTACTTTTTTTTGGGACAACTACACTAATATCCCACCTAAACCACAATTATGTTATTTTACATTGGAGAGTGTGTTAATACAATTGTTTCATGTATTGCGTTACAGAGGGGGTAAGTTACAATATTAAAATATTCTTTTTCTGCTAATTGAGGGCTTTAAATGGCTGAATATATGTGGCGTGCATTATGTAGATCCTCATATTAGGAGTCCTGGATACTGCATATTTGTGGGTGTGTGTCGATATGAACCGCAAGACCCCCGCAAGACTGCAACCCATGTATTGTATGGAAATATGCATTGCAAGTTACAGCACAACTACATTACATTTGAGACGTACAGAAGTAAGGAAGACGTAGGCGTATATAATTTTTCAATACTTCAATTAAACAAAATGCTGAAATTGATGGAAAATGTTTAGGTCTCTCAACTGAAGATGTAATCAATCGTAAGAAGCGGAAAATATCAAGGCTTTTTTTCGGACAGGTAGAGAGGCAAGTTGACTGTGAATTATGTTWAGGAAAGATCTCTATTTTCTCTCCCATGAATCTAGTCTGGTTCCTCCTCCTGGTTATCCATTAGCCTTGTTCGATGCTTCTTTCATCTTTCTTCTCTTAGCAAAGTGGTAAACTTGCTAAGGTTCAAAGTAATGTTTGCACTTTGYTGAATAGTGCGCTTGGCTATTGGTTACCGTCAGAGTGTCAAACCACGACCAGTTTGCCTTCTATATGGCCATTTAGGTTTGGCTGGTTATGCTATGAATTAACCATCCTATAATGATCAATGAATAGTGTATTGATTTTGGAAAAAGCAAATACAGAAAGTTAGAAACCTTGGAAGATGCTTCCTTCGTCTCNTGAATAGTGCGCTTGGCTATTGGTTACCGTCAGAGTGTCAAACCACGACCAGTTTGCCTTCTATATGGCCATTTAGGTTTGGCTGGTTATGCTATGAATTAACCATCCTATAATGATCAATGAATAGTGTATTGATTTTGGAAAAAGCAAATACAGAAAGTTAGAAACCTTGGAAGATGCTTCCTTCGTCTCTTTTTAGATCCAACACTTCGACATTTACGCTYGTCTATGCATTATTTCGACAATAAATGTATTATAAGGCAGTTTGCCAAAACAAACTTTTTATAGCAACTTTTTCGTGGCATGCCACCTATTTAAATAAATTTTGCAAAGTGAAACCAAAAACAAAACAGAGGTTTGTTATACAAMTCTCTAAATAGATATCGCTTGTTAAGCAAAACCTAAAACCAAATAATGTTTGTTAAAAAAAAGGAAGGTTAAAACCAGCCCAAARTTTGGCTTAGGGGTTTCTTTTGACATATTATGTTAAGTTTTGGGTTTTTCTTTTTTAAAAAAAATTCTAAACGGTGGTTCCCACAAAAAAGTTGCTATAAAATGTTTGTTGTGACAATTTTTCTATAGTTCATTATGCATAAGTTAGAATTATAAAAAGTTGATATCATGCGTATCTAATATTCTAATCGTACTTTACTATGTTTTGTTTTATTTGTAAATCTAAAATTATGGTTGCAACTAGTGCTGAAATCAAATTGTTGCAACTATGAAGAAATTGCGGAAGCATTATTTTGAAATGATGTTTCCCCACCGTGTGTGTCCAAATGTAAGACAATGTCCTTTGTTTCGAATTTATTAAGCATTACATTTTCAATGGTTGCACCTTAAAACTCCGTTTTAAAAAGAATATGGGTTAAAAGTAATTTTCCTTGTGTTCATGGTTAGATTGTGGTRATTGAAGACTTTGAAAACTAGGAGTGTATAAAATGRTGCATTATGACAATAGAAGTTGAGTAGCCCAAGTGAGTTGTGAGTTCAAAGTGCTTTACTTAGCCTTAAACAGGTGCTAGTCCCTTATCTCCTTGCCCCCTTATGAAGGTATCGTTTTTCTGCCTCATCGTGTTTGTGCTTTTTTTTTTTCGGGGTGTGGGTGTGTGTGTGTGTGTGTGTGTGTGTGTGTGTGAGGGAGATTATAAAACATCATTGATTGTACGGGCTGAAACACTTTACCTTTCAGAACAAGAGCTTGACGAAAGCAGCTTCTGTGATAAGGTTGCCTCGTACGTTTAACTCGCCTTAAGGCCTTAAGCAAGTCTTGTTAGTGTCATTTTTTCAGTCTCTCTCTTTTGAATTTCTTTTTCTTTTTTTTATTTTTACATAGAAGGTTCTTGTGCTGGTTTTAGGAGTTAATTTTGTTATAATCAATATGCCTTCTAATCCTGATTGTGTGTTTCTTTGGCAGAAATTAAAAATGTGAATACCAAAAAACCAAGTTTTCAACATGTCTGTGGCCTTCTACTGATGAGGATTTAAAGAATATTGTCAATTCAACATCTTTTTTCCTAAAAGTGTTACTGTATCTTCACTATCAATGACTAGCTAGTCGTCGAGTCCTTCGTTGTGTAGGGTATCATTGGACAAATAACCCCGTCGTATACAACGGGGGATCAAACTCAGGAAAATCAGTTAATGAATGTTCAACCAAGGTTTTAACTCCCATTAACGATTAATTCAACTTCTGAGTAAACCGAATCCTGGGGAAAAACTTACAATTGTTATAGTAAAAATCATTAAACCCTAGTGTTAGAAAAAGAAAAATGAAGGGATATGTGCATCACCGTAACCAACTACACTACCAGCAGCACAAACCCCTACCCACCGTCACTCCACAAGCGTCCAAAATTTAACCAAATCAAACCACTATTAGCCTGAATTGAACCCATCAAACCAAAATTGGTGTCGTTAGTCAAAAATGGTGTCAAACAAATCCATTGGCAAAAAAAACATAATATCACGAATGATATCAACAAAATAAATAAACTAACTTTCATTGGATTTGCCCATATTGTTTCATCTATGACCAAAAAAAAGTAAAACATACCCAAAATTGATTTATCCCAAAATTTTTGAGTTTTGAAATTGGTCCAGATGGTTGGAATCCCGAAATGCTGTCCAATTAGATTAGGAGTTGTGAAGTTTCCGATCTAGTTGTTGGTATGCACGATGGTAGATGCAGGTTGGTTGAGTTGGATTCTACTTGCTAAAGAGCGCGAAAAGAAGTATAAAATTGGGTTGTATTGGTGGTCAAAAATCTGGTCTGCCAATTGATAGAGGATGGTGTACTAGTGCCAAACAGTGAATGATTAGCCTGTTGATGAATCTGTTGTGGTGAAAGACTGTAAGATCAATTATTTAATATTAATTAATTACAAATTTTAAATTTGGGTTTAATGATTAGGTAAAATATAAGGGTAATTGTGAATCACATTTTTAATATCAACAGTAGAGAAGGTTGTCACAAAGTTTGCAATATATATGAAACTTCCTAGACAAATTTTCAACTAAATTCACGAGAAGTAAATTTTACACTCTCTCTTTTTAATGCTCGCAACCCATTGCAACGTGTTTAAACGGATATTTAGATTTGATAAACGTGAGTACTTAGGAAAAGATAATTTGAATAAAAATTTTGGAAAAAAACATTTGAATAAAAATTAGATAATAATGAAGTTAATTTTTGAAGGAATCATTAATTAGATAGAATATATAGTTAAAGTAAAAAGTTAGATTGTTTGGACAAATATATAAACATCCCAAAATGAACTAACAACTAAATAATGGGGGGTGTTTTTTTACGGAGTTTTGTTTCATGTTAGCCGACCCCACTTATGGGACTAAGGCTCTCATTGGTTGCTTGATCGATTTTTTGGAGATTTAATTGAACAAGTTTAAACTAACAACCAACAACAAGTGAGATTAAATAACTRGAAAGCCAAAAAGAGGAGTCCTGGGTCTTAGGTTAGGAATCCTACTAGTTCGTGGAATAACTCGAATCAATCTCATAATCGACGCTCAACTAAAATCACCTTGGCATCTTCTGATTCCTCTCGATCCTCCCTAAGTGTGGGTGAAAGAATGAGCCAATTTGCGCCCTAAGGGTCTTTCAACCTAATTCGCACTAAGACCACCTAACTCGCACTAAGATCACCTTGTTGATATAATGATATGAGCTACCTAAAGTGTGTGCCTAGGTCTAACACTCCACTCTCATAGAGTCATAGCATCCTCTCGATCCTCCAACCTAACTAGCACGAAGACCACCCTATTAATATAATGATATGAGCTACCTAAAGTGTGTGTCTAGGTCTAACACTCCACTCTCATGGCAATGTCTTTCCTCATGTTCAAGGGTGTAGAAAGAGGGTCACAACAACTAATAAAAAAAGCCTGAAAACCAACCAATACCTAGAAACTAACTTGATCAAGGTAAATACCTAGGCTCTACAACACCTCAAACAACAAACCCCAAGTTCAATCTATAAGCCAAATCAATTAAAACCCCAAACTAGTCAAGATTCCTTTCCCCTAAACCCTGCAAAAAGAATTACTCACTAATCATGGTGATTAGWTTAAAAACAAACCAATCAAACAAAAAAAGCACTAAACATGACTACGGAAGGATTTATTTATTTTATTTGAGGGGAAAAGCAACTATTATTCCTTTGCAAGTTTATCCATAAAAACATATGTGGTCCATCCGGAAAACAATTTTCCCACAATTGTTGCTTWCTAAAAGGCATGTACTTAGATAATTCATTTTAGGTGGTCTCATGTTGGTCGTGATTAAGGAAGGATTAATACTAATTTCTTGCATAAAACTTTATTATAAACTCTAATWTGCAAAATAAAAGCAATAACAAATAAAATAGATTAAGTAGAGATAGAGAATGATTACAAAAAAAAAAAAATGATTTTTGATGGATAGCAAAATTTGATTATAACATGATTAACTTTATCTCTCTAACTATTTATTTTCTCTCGCTAAGCATGAAAATCACTCTATGATGTAATGTAAACTTAGTTATTTCCCTAATCAAACCTTATTACCAAACAAGTACAAGGGGTATTTATATACTAATACTAAAGCAATCCCCACCTTCTAAGTTTTCCTTCCTAACTCATRTTAATTAATGATTGCATTTACATATTAAAAAAAAACTATTGAATATAAATTAATAAATGTGCATTGAAAATTTAAGTTGATCTTCTTAAATTGCTTTGACAATAACATTTATACATTTATAATTCTTCAACTAATATTTATAAATTACATTTTTTTGACTGATAAACAAAAAAAAATTATACAAAAAATTGTTCGTGTCGTTGTGTTTAAATTATTAATAAATCATATGATAAATTACATCATTTCTGTATTATTTAATTGGTTTTTTTAGAGGTATTATCCTATTGGTTGCAAAAAAAGGTACTATCTATCATAAATATAAACAAATTTTGGTTATAAACCAGTTTACAAATAAATTAATAAACCGTGCATCGCACGCGAGAATTAATCTAGTTTATACTAAAATGTCAATGCCACGAAAGGGAAAAAAAGAATTCCAAACCAGAAGAATTTAATTTGAACCGATAATTTCACTCTTTGGGGGGGTTCCCTCCAGTTCTAAGCAAAAAAAAACTCCAAAGCTTCAATCTYTATCGAAGAGGACACATTATAWTCAAAGCAGTCGATCTCTTGCTACAAATTAATAGCCTCCCCTCCTTTGCTTATTTATATGGTGCGGTCGCTTTAAACTTTAGGGGATCGTCCAAGGGTCGCTTGTGCTCCAAAACCTCTTGACTTGAACCATGAGACCTTTAGCCCTTCCTTGACAGTGAAATCAGTAAAACAAATGAACAAGTAATAGCTATAATTAGGGAAACTCAACTAGAAGCGTTTACTTGTCTAAAAACACAAAATACTTAGAATATAATAAGAAACTACCTAAAACACAGATTGCATGAAAAAAAAGCTTAAAGTGGCCTAAACAAGGCAAGGAAAAAATAGTGGCCTAAAAGGCCAATTTGAAATTCAGGGACTTTTTATCTCTCTTAAGTGCCAATTTTCTTTCTTTAAAGTGCTTGACATATTTGCGTAACTAAAWTTTGAAATCTTTCACTTRTGAAAAAATCGTCGTCAAAATCTTGGAAAATACTCCATTCCATATTAGATGTCACACTTTCGATCCTCGTCTATTTAACATTAAAGGTCACAATTCCTTTCTTAGTATGAGCATTCAATTAAAATGATCATTSGTTCCATTGCCGTCACCCAAAATTTGAAGTTGTGCCAACTCTTTTTTTTACCCAATCCTCCCGTATCCCAAYAAATGCCCCTGGTTTAAACTTTTCTATACTAAAAATTATTAATTAATACCTCGTATACTCCACTTGTCATTGCTTCTAAAACTATCTGCCCAAAACAGGTGAGATATSGAATGTTGGTAGGTGCAATTACAATATTTCTAGTATGCTTAATTGTTTACCCCCTCTGATTCAATTTAGTTGTTACATTTTCCTTATTGTTTTTTTTTTTACTTGCTACATTTCAATTTTTCGGATTGTGGAACCCTTTATTTTTTACATTTTTATCCTTACTGTTTGTCATTTTCCACCTTTTAATTATAGTATTACAATACCCCTAACAACTAACATTTTACCACTTACTAAATGTGGTCGCCCGTCCCCACATCCACCTACATATGTCTCAATATTTGTGGTTTTCCTCATGTAGCAACTAAAAAGCATTAGAGGGAGTATGTGTTATTTAATTAACTAGATAATACCTCGTGCGATCAGTTTTTCAGATTTATGAATTAATAAAAATCTGAAGCATGTGAATTTCTTTTAGATTTTATACAAAATTATGTATATCATTCTAAACTTTTTAAAAGAGAAAACATTAAAGTGTAACTTACTAAATATGTATTTTTTTTAACTCAATAAACATGTATCTTGCCAATTTTTTATTTTTTGCAAATTAAATTATTGCAGTATAACCATAGACCTCCTCCTCTAAAAAAAATAAAAACACTACAAGCCCACTTAATTTAAATCAGACTTGTGGGATGAATAAAGTTGAAAGTGGAATGAAGAGATAGAATGGGTTTTAGAAAAAAAAATCTAGATTCATGGGTGCAATACTAATGGGACGCGATTGTTTATCATGTAATTTTAAGGAAATTAAAAAAAAAACTATATTAGAGGATAAAATGTCAAAGAGACGAAACTATGAAATCATTTTGGGAAGTGGAAAATAGCAATGATTAAGATTCAAAAATAGGACTAACGAACGTGTAATAGCCTGGATGAGGGTACCCGAACATGGTGATAATTAGCAAAGTTGAAAACTATAACTGAAAATCTGATTTGATTAAGAAAGCTTAAATATTACATAAACCCTAAAAGATGGTAGAACTAAGTAGTAAAATACAAGAGAATAAACTCATTCATCATTTTCATCTTCTCTACCCATTTACCAGTTAGCTATATTATAGGCAACTCAACCTAAGAAACTTCTAGAAAACTTTACTAACTCTTAATATCTAAATTGCGGTAGGCACTGACAAGCAGCGTAAAACTTTGTCACAATCAACAACATGGGAGAGGTCAAAGACCAGCCAGAGCTAGAGTCGGCTCAGCGCTTTATTCAGCATCTTATGAACATGAACCAAAATGATAATTTCGATGGGGCGTTCCCTTACTCAGCGCGTCGTTGCATTTTCTTAGACCCGGTGTAGTGATAATTTGCAAGGGTTGCTAGGTGTCGTTCGCCCCGAAGCGACACGCCGCATTGCCCGAATGTGGTGTCACATGAGCAAGGGCGGCAATTGGCTCCACTACTTTCCTAGCCCTTTCCCAGCCTTGGGTTATGTAAGTATCAAGGGTTGCTAGTCTCCCCCCAAAGCGACCGCACATGTCCACCGTGGGTCAAATGGCAAAGTATGGGGCGGGCGAGAGGCGAAGAGGATAGTGTCTACAGGTTTGATTGTCTTCTGATCGGTCTTTAACTGGAAATACGACAAATGAGTTCGAGTATAGAAAGAAGACGCTTAAAACATCTTAGCTCCAAGAGTGATGGACTGGGAAAGGAGCTTAAGCTCGAGCTAGGACAATGGTTCCTAGAGACCGAGTTAAGAAGGACGTGATCTTTGATGACGATTAGCGTAAGAGGTTAATTGACTATTAGAAGAGTGATAGGTTGATAAGGTGATGTTGTTATGTGGTAAAGAGATTGTTAATTTATTAGTGCTTATGCGCCGTAAGTTGGTTTAAGTGTAGAAGAGAAGCGACAATTTTGGGACGACTTTGATGGTGGTACAAGGTGTTCCGCTCTTAGAGAGGTTATAACTTGGTGCGACATAAAATGGCATGTTGGCTTGAGAGTGTCATTGGGGGTTTTGGTATGGACAACGAGACGCCATGGAGAGACAATTTTTGGATTTTGCTTAATCTTATGATTTAATTTTGGCGAATACTTGGTTAAGAAAGCGCAATTCCCACTTATAACTTTCCGGAGTGGTGCAAATGCAACTCAATAGACTATATGCTCACAAGGAGAGTGGATGACAAAGTTGCGTAAATTGCAATGTCATCCCAGAGAGAGTGTTTGTACCCAACACAGACTCTTGTGATGACTATCTGGTTAAAAAGAAAGTGCGAAAAAGAAACGTAGTCAAGGGGAACCATAGATAAGATGGTGGACCTTAAAGGATGCAAATGTTAGGTTTCACCGAAAAAGTGACCAACGAGGCTAATTGGGGAATGTAGGTAGAGTCCATGGCAACTTGGTCATTAATGAAGAATTGATTCCTAAGAGTGCCAAAGAGGTCTTAGGGAATCGGGGAGGTCTTGGGTGAAGTTTGGTTATGATGGGTAACAGAGTTGTTTCAGTCAAGATTTGGCAAGACTAAAGAGGGAGCCTTAAAAATAGTGGGTCCGCATAATCATCCACTCTGGCTTAACTTAGATTATTAAGGATAGCGTATTCAACATATATAGATTGGAATTTAGAATAATATTAGCCTGGATTTAAAAGTAATTAAAGTAGATATAAGGAATAAGTAACGTAAATTGGCAATCAGATGATAGAATTTCTAGTTCAAGAAATTACTCGAAGCAGATGACCATTCTCCACGTCTCTCTACCGAAAGCATTTCTAACTGCATGAATCAACTGCTTCCTATTGTCATGCAGCTCACCCATTAATATCGGTGGTAACGCTGGCTCGCCGGTGGCCTCCACCTGATGTTGTAATACATTTGGGTCTGGCGGACGCGAGACGGGGCTTCGTTCACTCAGTCATGACTGTGTTATCGATTTGAATTCTATTGCTGGTGCTATCATCGAAGATATCTAGGGAATGGCACTCAGACATAAGGGCTTCTCCTTTTCTCGCACGCACACAATGCCGCCGCGCGGCTTTGGTCTGATCACTCAGTTGAGTCATTTTAACGCACTGCGTGTCACCGGGGGGAAAATTGCTTTTTGGCTGATCTTATGGAAGTAGAAATGGCAATGGGCTTAGGGTTTGGGTCTGGGTTTGCCGTATACGCCGATCCAGACCGCTCATTTTTTGAGATCACACCCGACCCATATCCCGTAGTATATGAGAATTTTTGGACCCAGACCTCGAAACCCACCAGTGTGGATGGTCTATATGGGTCCTTACAGGCCTAAAATAGGTTTTCTTAAATTTTTTTAAATCGATTAATTTTAAGTTCAATTAATTGGTTTTACCCTATTTTATAATATTGTTCGTATAGTGACGAAATTACTTAAATATTAAATAATTTATAAACTGACATATGAAATCAAGTCACACAATTACAAGTTGTTTTACACATCTCAATTAAAATAATAAAATTATCGCTAGTTCAACTCACTAGCTAGCTTCAAACACATATAATTCATTTCACAAAAAGGTATGTGTGTGTGTGTCTATATATATATTATGGGTCCATGGGTAGGGTCTGGGGCGGATTTGGGTCTGATGTTTTGGGACCCGACCCAGACGCGACTCATTCCTCTTTGGACCCAGACCGACCAGATCCAATGGGTCTAAAATTTYTAAAGCCAGACCCTTAAAAATGGGCTGGGTCCACGACCCATTGYCATCTCTAAATGGAAGCAATTCATTTGTTAAGACAATGATGGAGTTTTATAGGGCGAGGTAGAAGGACCTCCATATGGTTTTCATTGATCTAGAAAAGGCTTATGACAAAGTACTAAGAGAGGTACTTTGGTGGGCAATGTTGAAAAAAGGTATTCCTTAAAGGTATATTGACCTAGTTAAGGACATGTACAGAGGTGTGTCAACAAATGTTAGGATTTGTGATGGATTGACAAATGACTTCCGTAGAGCAATCGGTTTGCATTGGTTATATATGAAGTGATAAGGCCAATCCAAGATGAGGTACCTTGGTATATTTTATTTGCGGATGATATTGTATTGGTGGATGAAATTAAAACTGGGGTTAATGCCAAATTGGAACAATGGAGACAAAGGTTRGATTCCCGAGGATTTAAGCTAAGTCGGAGTAAGACTGAAWATTTAGATTGTCGTTTTGTGTCACAACAAGGGACAAATGATRGAGTGGTGAGGTTGGACGGAAAAGATCTGACCATGAGTGAAAGCTTCAAGTATCTTGGGTCCATCATCTAAAAGAATGGTGATATAGACGAAGATGTGGCCCACAGGATTAAGTCAAAGTGGCTTAAATGAAGAGCGGCTATGGGAGTATTGTGCGATAAGACCTGTATTGCTCTATGCTACTCTATGGTGTTGTCTATGGTACTGAATGTTGGGCCTCCATGAAGGAGCATATTCAAAAGATTGTGGTCATCGAGATGCGAATGTTGAGATGGATATACGGGAATACACTACGAGATCAAATAAGAAATGAAGTTATGTGTTGAAAAGTTGGTGTTGCAGTTATTGTAAGCAAGTTAAGGGAAAACCGCTTGCATTGATTTGGGCATGTAAGATGGAGACCTCATAGGGCAGCGGTGCGAAGAGTGGATGAATGGGATTAGGGAGATTTAAACGAGGTAGAAGGAAACCAAAACTGACTTGGTGGGAAGGAGTTAGAAAGGACATGAAACAATTGGATTTGCAAGAGAGTGAGGTTCTCGATCGTAGAGAGTAGAGGAGGGAAATCTATGTGGATGACCTCTCGGAATAGTCACTTTTGGTTCATGTTAGCCGACCCCTCATATGGCCTCATATGGGATTGAGGCTTTGATTGATTGATTGATACTTTTAACTTACTAATGTTGTTGCATAACGGAACGTCATGGGATTAATTCATTATTGAAAAAAAAAAATATATGGTGAATAATTTATAAAATGAAAAACTAAAGAAGGGGAAATGCTATAAAAAGAATATAGGGAATATTTATTGGGCATTGGAAAAAATCCATAAGAGGTAAAAAAGACTACGCAATCTATGTCATACTCATAATTAGAGTTTCTTTTTTTTCTTTTTTTTTTTTGGAGAAATAATTTTTGAAGACCAAAAATATGAAAAGTTTTGGGAGGAAAATTGGCAGAAATTTAGGAGAGTGGGGTTTGCTTTAGTAGAGGTATTTAGATTTTTCATTTTTGGTTCCTGATTTCTCTCCATCCAACCCTTTGGTTCTATCCAACAGGCTGGGCAGTTCATCATCGAATATTGTGGTGAAGTAATCTCATGGAAAGAAGCTAAGAGAAGAGCTCAAGCTTATGAAACTCAAGGTAGGTGTTTTATCCTGGGCAATGTTTGAATATGAGGTAAGTTCATTCTAGTGTTGATGATTGAAGGTTACTCCTAGGTCTCAAGGATGCATACATCATTTCTCTTAATGCCTATGAATCAATTGATGCAACTAGGAAGGGAAGCTTGGCTAGATTCATTAATCATTCTTGGTAAGCTTCGTAGATTTTTTTTATACGTGTTCCAACCACCAACTTACTGTTCTAACAGTCTTGCCTTTCTTTTTATCTGATTTTACAGTCATCCAAATTGTGAGACAAGAAAGTGGACAGTATTAGGAGAAATACGTGTTGGCATATTTGCGAAGCAGGATATTTCTGTTGGAACTGAACTGGCATATGATTACAACTTTGAATGGTATGGTGGTGCGAAGGTTCGATGTCTCTGTGGTGCTGCTAGCTGTTCTGGATTTCTTGGGGCAAAATCACGTGGTTTCCAGGTATGTTATTAATGTTAATAATGTTGTGGATTCTGTGGAGGTCATAATTGCAAATTTGTAGCCATATCCTATGTCTGGAATGCTTGTATTGCAATGCACCAGTTGATTATTTGAATCTTCATCATCAATTTACTTAGTACTTAATTTAGGTGAAAGACAGTGGAGGTGGGAGAATGTTAAGGAAGGTGGAGAGAAAGAGCTAGCCAACCCTTTTCTTTTAACCAAACCTTTGGTTTAGATGGAACATGGAGAAAGTGGAGAATTAGGTCAATTCAGTGTTKTCATTTTACAAGGTAAACCTATTTAGGAGAAATGGCAAATGATATGACATTTTCGTCTTAAAATAGTGTCACAAGTAGAAGTGATAAAAGAAATTGAAGTGTGCATCATGAAACTACATGTTGATCTCGAGTTTGTAAATAATTCTGACCTAAGTAGATGTTTCTGATTTCTTAAATGGAAACAGCCAATTTCTTTGTATGTATTTTGATTTCTCATATTTGTGATATCTTTCTCTTCTTACATACTAAGCTTGGTAGTTAGTGCTGGCTTGGGCGTTGTCCAAAGTTGCGTGTATTTTCCTATTGCTATACTTCTTTGTTCGTGAAGAAGATGGCTAAGACTGGAAATTCTGACTTCTTTGACAATGAATAAATAGCTTGATGTTGACATAAAAATATCAGTGGGGTTGTGGAGGGTCAATTGGTAGAAATAGATGTTAATTAAATGAAACTGGAAGACACCAAGAGGAAAGGTTATGTATGAGTGGCAGGCTCTAGGTTCTTGGATTCAACCATATTGCAGCAATCCTTTCTTAGGATGCCACAATTACCCCAAAATTATAGCCATTTGAGGTTGGCTAGAAAATAAGCTCTTTGCCAATGCTCGTCTACTCCCATTTAGAGATGGATCTAATTTTCATGTATACACTTTTGAAAAGCCTTTGGTAACCTTTCATCCCCTACTCTCCTAGATACCCACATTTTCTGATATGGATCTAGAGTAGATATTGTTTAATTTCTATGACATGGAGTTGTTGTCTATGATGTTAGAAATACATTGAATTTTTTTTTTTTTCAAACATGATGCTACAAGCGCTATCAAGGTTACAATGCTCTTTATCTCAAGTTCCCATTTCATTTATCTACCTACTCAATCATATCTTCTTCTCTTCCATTCTTCACTTGTTCTTAATTTACCTATTCATCGTATTATTAGCTTGAATTACTCATCAACAGTTGAAATATTGGAGAAAAAATGTTACTTCCTCCGTCTTTTGCAGTTGTACCATTGAAATGGGCACATATTTTAGGAATGAGAAGAAGTTAAAAAAAGGACCCATGTGTTAGGAGTGACTAGAGCGATAGAGATATAACCCAAAAAGTAACGGTGTAATTGTAAGTAATTTGCAACTTCTAATATGGGAAAGGTGCATGTAAAAAAAAAAAGAAAAAAGAAGAATTTTTACACTATACCTCTGTGATTTTGCAAATTCTACATATCCCGCGTTTTATTTCTCCTATTGTACCCTGATTTACAACTCTTACACTTATACCTTAATGATTAAATTACAAAATATGTTAACTTGGGTTATTTTAATTTTTAAAATAAAATAAAACAAAACAAACCAACCACCTCCCCTCCCCCACTCAACCCACAGCACCATGCCGGCCATCACCCACCACTCAGGCTACAGACGCATGATCATGCCACCAGCACCTTCGAAATGCTACAGACCCGCCCCAATCAAACCCCACTCACACCACCACAGAACCATTAAACCCCCTACCCAAACCCAATACCAACCACACGAACACCAACCAAACCCATGAACACCATGAACACCCCACGAACACCAATCAAACTCCAAGATTTTCGCACTCCATAACCAGATTTTGAACCCAACACAACCCACGCCCGCAACCACACACCCACGAAATCACACTATGCAGAAATTGGGGAATGATAGGGAAATTCGAAATTAAGGGATATTAGGGATTTGTGGAAGATTAGGATGAGGGAATTGAGAATAGTGGAAATCGGGGTTGGAAATTCGAAATTAGGGAATTAGTATGTTGTGTGTGGAGGTTGGGAGTTCTATAGGATGATCGAAGGGCGGTGGTTCAATTCGATTCGGGTGTGGTTCGAGGAGAGAGGTTTGTTTTGACGTGGTGTGGTGTGAGGTGGTGGATTGCAATTGGGTTGCGATGGGTTCAAAAGTGCGAATGGTGAGGGGCGTTATTCTTGAGGCGGTGGCGGGTTGATTGGGCGCGGAATGGTGAATGGTATGGTGGGTGGTGTATACGGTTATGGAGTGGGGGGTGAGTGGTTTTGTTTTTTTAATTTTTATTTTTTTTTTTCAAAAAAAATATAATAAACTACATGTGTAGTTAAGTTTAACCATAAAGGTTATAATGTGGAATGATTGTAAAATTCAGGGGTAAATAAGAGAAAAAACGCGGGGTGACATTGTAGAATTTGCAAATCACAGGGACAGTGTGAAAAAACCCAAAAAAAAAGAGCAAGGAAAGTGACATTTGCTCAAGGCAATAAGGGTTTGTTATTTATTTATCGCTTCCCTTGGATTGCTAAGGAAACTAAGAAATTGTGAAGGTGGTAGAGATTTAATTCAAGGAAAGTTGGTAGAGAGGTAGATGTAAAAAAATTCGATAGAGTAAAAGTAGAGGAAGTTTGAAGTTTTTTGGGTCTGTCAGAATGAGATACATGAAAATTGAAGGAATGGGAGGTATCTGTAATTTCTCTGTGACATGAAATTGGACACCTCTACTTTCTATTTGGAACGAAAATGTTAAATGAATGTCGATAGATTTTCCCGCTGCAAAATTTATCTGATGTGGTTATTGGCTAGATGCTGTCTGGCATTGATAGTCATCACTCATAACCTATTTTATATTATCTGTACTACTGAACTTTCATATACTTATTAATGCTTCTATGGTTGGATTGACTTTCTTTTTTCATGCTTTCTTTCATTTTATATAGGAAGACACTTATCTGTGGGAAGATGATGATGACAGGTAACATGTTATTCCAAAAACTACCAGAGTATAGTATTTAGATTGTAGCTTGGTTGAATCTTATATGTTCTTAGTTTGAAAATTTTGCRAATTGTCAAACTTGGTTTTTACTTTTTAGTGATCCAACTTGATATGGATCTTATGTTTGAAGTTTTTGTTTTGAAGCTTCTCTCCAACCTATTTTGGCTAATGTGGTTCTGTTATCTTCTCCTTTMTAGTAATATCCAGATATTCAATGAATACATCATACCTCATCTAATGTCACATTAGGTAAAATTTTGATGGTACAATACCAATGCTACCCTCAAAGTAAACAATGATGTCCCGTCCCATTGTTAGTCATGTTGGCCAGATGTCTTTTGTCTTTGTCTTTTCTTCTCTATTAATAAAAAACACTTGGTTGCAACTAATTAGAAATGGAAGTACAACTTTTCATTATTATCTTTGACAGTCGAACATTTTCTTGGATGTTTTGGACTGAAACTGATTAGTTCCCATACTCCATTCAGTATATATGCTCCCCTGTGCAAGCAATTGTCAATGTGTTTAATACAGTACTTGTTGACTTCTTGTTCTCTTTCTCATCAATGCATACGTAATTTATGGTATCTAGACATAGGCTCACCGGATTTATATGCAGATACTCCATTGAAAAAGTTCCTCTCTATGACTCGGCTGAAGATGATGCTTCGCTGCAAACAGTTACAAGTACAAATTTCGCCAAGATTGAATTTGGTAGTGATGAGAAGGATATGGTGGACTTTGATCAAACTCCAATGGATGTTGAACCAATTGCTTCTCTTCCAGCAAATGGTCCTGGCATTGGCCAAAAATTTTCTTTGGCAAAGAAAAAGCTAAAACGTTTGCCCAAGGGAAAATTAAAAGATCTGAATCAAAGGGAATTAAATGCTAAATATGTTGTCTCACTTCTAGAAGCAAAAGAAGCACAACAAGAGATCCTTATGTATGAGGTACAAACTGGAGTTTTTCTGATTGTTTTAACCATGAATTCATTCTTCWT
>SNQN01008881.1:0-11212 GCA_008642245.1 Bassia scoparia | reverse complement strand
TGGGAGACACTACTTACAAACAAATCTTATACAAAATTATAATGGTATTACTACAGACTAATTCAACTATCAAAAAGAACACATACCCGCTCCTTAACATCTCCATCAAATCGAGTATAAACTACTCTTCGCTTTGACTTCACATTCCCACCCAATGTCAGCGAATTATCCTAATTCATAAATAAAGATCAATTAATTGAAAAAATTTAACAACTTACAACAACCAATACTTAATGGGTGAAAGTACTTACACGAAACCAAGCTGGATCTAATACCGAACGATGTCTTATGCGGTCAACGACATCCTTGTTCTTACGTGTTCTCCTTCTGCGACCAACCATGCTAAAGCCGAATGCAATGAAAGATCAACAAAAACGTGTGTCGATGACTATGATATTCAACTTCTACAACCCTAGCCGCCGTAGCCACCGTTTGTGGCGGAATAAGATATTCAATTTTCAATTTTGAAAGAGAGAAGACAACGAAACGATTGACACATAATTCAAAACAACAAGAAGAAAAATAAACATTTACAATGAGTCACTGACACATAACTCAAGAGAAGAAAAAACAAATACAATTAATTAAGACATTGGGAACTGCTGAACAKTTACTATTTTTTAYAGCCTCATGGGATATTACAAATTAGCCCATCMATGCACAAGGGGAAATTACCAGCTTAACCCYARGAAGCCCAACATAACCCAACTTTATGTTGGAATAATCATACCTCGGCGATGTCTCGGGTTATCGCATGAGCCAACAAATATAAACAATGATGTGTTAAAGTGTTATATATATAATTGAGTAATAGTGGTTTGGCCCGAGCAATGCCCCGGGTCGTCGTCAATTATAAAGTTGTTATACATTAGGTAAAATAATTTTAACACAAACAAGAATGAGATTATACCTTATTAGTCTTAAAATTATTTTACCTAATTTGCTCGTTTACACCGTTAATTTTCATTAAAAAGCGTRCCAAAAAGAAAATTGCGAGTAAATTGAAACGGATGAAGTATTTTGTTTTTATATTTTGTGATTCTTTGTACTGTGTAAAATTTTTAAGATGATATGATGGYGTGATATATTATTCGAGAAGATGTCAAATTCGCATTTAAAGTTAAAAAATACAATCAACATTGAAGAGTTCATATAAAAATATGTGAASATTTAAATTACTAATAATAATTGGTTGAGTMTGTAAGTATGTCTTATCTYTTAGKAGAGATCTTGTGTTCGATTCTTGCTACAACTATTTTTTTAATAACAATTAAACAAATAATGACTTGCATATGTGTCCGAATATAATTTGTACACTTGGTGCAATTAAAGATGAGCAATACACATGGCATAACGACATTGCTAGATACAACGCTATTGCATATAGCGTTTTCCTACCTTAAGTCGCTATTTTAAATAGCGAGTCCCCAATTTTACTTCGCTATTTTTGATAGCGTTTTATTTCGATAAAACGCTATTTTAAATAGCGTTCTATGAACAAGAAATGAAAAAAATAAACAACTACGATCTCGTGGATGGTAGTTTGTATATGTTCAATACCAAAGCTTATCCGTAATTTTTGATCTAATTAACATTATTAGGAAAAAAATTCAGTAATTGTACCCAAATTAATGTATGTGTAAGTAGGGCTGATTATCGCCGAACCGAGACCGAACCCTATAGGCTCGGCTCGGTGTTAAGGTTTAGGTAGGCTCGTTAGCTCGACGAGCCTGACCAACCTTAGCTCGGCTCGTGTTCGTTAGTGTATGAGCTCGGCGAGCTCGCTCGAGTTCGACTCGATAGCTCGGCTCGAAGCTCGGCTCGATTAGAGCTCATTTTATGTTAGATTTACAATTAAAACTTGTTTTACACACAATATTCCATGAAACATGTCTTGGGCTCTATTACAATCATCGATCTCATCACCAATGCAACCTAACAATTAAACCTTAAGTTCAAAAACTACAAATTTCAAACTTTCAATGTAATTTCAAGTTACAAATTTAAACAAAGTTCCAAATTCAAACCAAGCTTCAAACTAACAAATTATACAAATTCCAACTACAAGTGACATCAAACTAATAACAATCTACACTTTAATCCTAGGAGCCAAATGTTTTGGTTGTCTCCTTGTCTAATAAATAAAACAATTTAGAAAAAGTTAAAAAATATATAAGAATTAAACCAAAATATATACTCAAATAATAAAGTAGTAGAAGAGACTTACTCGACTCTTTCTCTTCACTCCATAAGTGACCTACACCAATATCCCGTGCAAATTAACATTTTGTACGTTTCCGACTCAATGAAGATCTATAAGGATCAATCCCTCTACGCACTAAATGTAGCTTCCGATGCAACGTAGTTTATAAGAACGACTAAAGTCTGTTGTCACTGCAGATAGATAGAAACTCACAAGCACTCTTTCCACATTGCAAATATCAAGATGTAGTATCATCGTGTTTAGCAACAAATCTTCGTTGCTCAAGTATTTCAACTTCAATTTAGACCCAAAGTTGTTTCCGATCATTTGACTCCTCCAATAAGCTCGGACATTCCTGTTTTCCCTTCTTACTAAACTGTACACCATACTGTACTACTACATTGACGAGTAGAAGAAGAAGCATACAAAGTAAACATATTCATATAAAGTTCACACAATGTGGCTTTAACTCTATAAAAATATAAACGAACTAAAAAAAACAACTAGTATAAAAAAAACGAACTAACGAATCAATCTAAATAACAATCTAATTGTACTTTTGATTCTAATAAACAATTTACTGTAAAAACGAACAAAAATAAATAAATAAATAAACAATTAAATGAAAATTCGAACCAATCTTTAGCGACAACAACCGTCAGCCATAAATCACGCCCCTCCGCCGCGACGTTCCCCTGAGCGTCGCGCGCCGGTCGAGTCTCCCCTGAATATCGAGCCACCGCCGCTTGTTAACGTTTAGGTTTTGTCGTTTGAGTGAATGTCGTTGAGAGTGTGATTCAATATTTTTCTTGGTTAGTAAAATAGTGAATGTCGTTGACAGCTTTAAGCCTCTGACTAGTTCACTGGATTGAGTATTTTTTTGGTTTTGTTTAATTGTTTAACTCTTTCAAATTTCAATTCATGTTCCTTATTTACTTGCATTCCTTTTTGCCCTTTAATTAATATTTTTATTATAGTATACATTACATATAAAAGTTAGGCTAAAAGTATAGAAATTATACTAGACTTAATATCAAAATTTTAAAAAATGATTTATAAAATAATTTAAAAAAAAAGTTAACGATCTGTTCACGGAGCTTTCGAGCCGAGCCTTGTGAGTTCATTATTCGTTTAACTTTCGAGCGAGCCCAACTCGAGCTGAGCCGACTAGAGCTGAGCTCCACGAACCGAGCTTTACGACCGAGCCGAACTGTTCAGAACAGGTCGGCCATTCTCACCCTAGTGGTCAGTAACAAAGAGAAACATGCTATATATGAAAGTAACAAAGTGATAATATTCCCTTTGTGAGTTTCTGTATGGAGTTTCCAAGTATGGACAACTATAGAATACACTCGAAAACATTTTTGACGAAATAACCATCACTTTGTTATTTCAAACCACGTATAAGTATACCTGATATATTTGTGTGCTTGTGTAGCAAGTTTCGCTTGGCAAGCTACCAAGATTTCTCTGCTGAAGGTTGAGAGAAGGTGGAGGCTTCCCGTCAATGCTACTTCGAGGAGCTGGCCTTGGGTGAACTTGGAGATGGTTGGCACTTCTCGTTCCGGGGCTCCTTAGACCTGCAAGAAGAAATAATCCTTTTGATTATCTCCTCGATGCCTAAGTAAGTAAAGGAAGGAGGAAAGTAATAAATGCAATTGAATTAGAAGATGTTGAGAGAGAAACTTCTATACTTGCTTAAGTATGTAAATAATGCTCTCAAGTGTATGAAAAAATTGTCCAATATGAGGCTCTCAAGGTATTATAAGGCTTTTCCTGTACCTTGAGGCTTGATGTGTGACACTTGTCACATCCTAGGCGTGATTCATCTGTTTCGCTTGTTTAAGCAGTTTGATTTATAGAATGCGTCCGATTTCCGCTGAATGTATACAGATCAGGAGCACTTGATTCCTACACGTGCATGGATTCTGTGCCATGTTGGATCTCGTAACCCTCTAAAGTTGACACGTGATTTACGTGCCACATCATTTGCTCTCAAACGCTTCAATACGCTTGTATTGGGGTTTTGATAGCAATTTCAATGCCGAGAATTGAATACAAGGAGCTTCCTCGATTTTGTGTTCATTATGTTCTGAGGATACCTGATGTTTGTGCCTAGTTTCTTTGGAAATAGGTCCGCTGTTTCCATGTTTTGGGAGCTGAACATCCACTTCTATAGGTTTTTAACTCAATTAGGAAATGAACCCCTGCCCGATTCATTCCATTGGCTTAATCCCAGCCAAAGCCTTCAGGCCTCCTTTGTCTTCTTCTTTTATTTCCCGCCCATTTTCGGCTTCAAATTGAAATCCAAAGCCAAACCCTAATTTTTTCTATAAATAGGGGGTAGGGAGGAGAGAAAAAAGGTTGTTGAATCATTTCTCCTAAATTTCTCTCTTCTCGCTCTAGGAATCCTTAAGTTTTTCTCTCTTCTTTGGTTTGAAGTTCAAGGTTGCTTCGCAGCTTTGACTTTGATGCTCTCTTCACACCAATTTCTTCGACAAAACTCTTCGGTTATCAGTACAAGGTATAGTTTTCCTTCAAATTTTGATTTTTCTCTTTTTTTTACAAAGTAATAAACAATGGCTTCATCTTCGTCGTCGAGCCTAATAAGTCAGATGTTGGGGTTTGAAGAGCCCAGGCAACATCTCCAAGATCTGTTGAGACCAGGGTCTTTGATTCCCTAATTACACTTGCGAACTATGATAATAAATGCCTACCAACTTCTCTCCCTGTGCAGGATTTTAGAATCAAGGGTGAACAGACTGCTTGGATACCTGCAGTAGTATGGCATGAAAGGACTGGCGAAGGGCCTTCCTCTTTGCACATAGATGATGACCCTAATACATTAATACCGAAGCATTTGATTGGACGTTTTCTACTGAAGACGTTCTTGTAGACCTTCCGCCCAAACCTCCAGTGGCGGCTAAAACACGTCAGTATCCCACTCCCGAATCCTTTAAGGTTCGTGAGGGGTGGATCGAGGAACTATCCGCGAACAAAGCGGAATATAGTACTATGCTTGGAATACGAGGACAAGGCCTCGAACTAATAATCCCCAAGAAGGGGGATCGCATCGTTGATGCTCCTGAAGGCACCTTCGCCATATATAAAGATGTGGTGGACCTTGGACTTAGGGTGCCTGTTAGGAAATTTTTCTTCCACTTATTTGCTGCCTACAGGATAGGCCTTTCGCAGCTGACCCCCAACTCCTGGGTTCATATTCCGGGGTACTTCGCCACTTGTAAGGCGAGAGGGTACTCCCCTTCGGTTCACGTCTTTGTGCGAATGCATACCCTCAGCAAGAACAATAAATGCCTCTATGGTTGGTACCAATTGGCAAATCGCGAAGGTTACATGACTGCCTTCGACAAACCCAACAAATTCAATGTCTGGAAAACATACTTCTTTTACATTCGCTCCGCTGAAGAGGGTGTGAGCAAGGTCCTCTCTGCTTGGACCAGGACTCCCAATTCGGTTAAGTCTCATGAATTGGGAACCCTTTCTGACAACGAGGAGAAGCAACTGAAATACTTCACCTCGAAGGCTGCAGTTCTTAGTGATGGAGTGACTAAGGACTTCATTCCCAAGTACTGGCTCCCTTTTTATGAGTTCTTCATCGAGAAGGACTTCCTAATGGCTTTCTCCCTAATTGATGGCACTAGGGATGAGAGAGGTAGCTTCGCATTTTCTTAAGTTCGAAGTCCCTTGTCTTCGCATTTCTAACTCTGTGTGTGTTTTCTAATCGCAGCTGCTGCATACGATCGCCTGCCTGATATTTAGAAAGGAAAAATGGCATCCAAAGATTACGATTCTCTTGCTGCAGAGGCAAGGTATCGCACCCTAAAGGAGAAGAACAAAGACCGTGCTATAAGTTACCTTCGCTCTTTTTCTTTGAGGTTCAGGGGGGAGTTACGAACGTACCCTTCAGTGTCTCCACTGTTTCCTCTTTGCAATTCTCTCACTTGTATTTTTTCTCTTATTTGTCATTTGATAGGGGAACTTGCGAACGTGCACTTCAGTGCTTACACTAGTTTTGTTTCACAGCTTTCTCCTTCAAAAATTTTGTTGAGGGGGGAGTTGCGAGCGTGCACTTCAGTGTTTATGTCAAAACTCGTTCACAAAGTTGTCCGATCAGCATCATCGTGGGACTCGCCATATTCAGGGTTGTTGCGAAGGTTCACCATAGTGTTTACCATGGTGTTCGTTCGCACTTCCTTGTTATATTAGGCGAATGAAAAATGCAGTATACACTAAAGTGTACGTTCGCAACTTCCTCGTGTTGTTGAAGTAACTTGCGGACGTGCACCTCAGTGCTTGCTAGGATTTCCCTTCGCAATTTCCTGCACAAACCTCCTTGGCCGCTTGGCGAAGGGAAAGTGTAGTGTACACTGAAGTGTACATTCGCAACTTCCTGATGCCTTTTTAGGGGGAACTTGCGAATGTGCACATCAGTGCTTGCTGGGGTTTCTTTTCGCAAGCTTCTGTATGACCTTCTTGGTTATTGTGCGAAGGAAAAGTGTAGTGTATGCTGAAGTGTACCTTCGCATCTTCCCTTGACCATTCTGCGAAGGAGTAATGTGATTTCCTTTGTATGGTTCTAACACTTGTATATTTTCTTGTGTTTTAGGATCTTCCCAAACCTTTGACCGTAATTCTGAAGATCATGCGAAGGGACGGTCGTGGCAAAAAGACCACCAAGGAGGCTTCGCCAGAGGTGGTGAGGATCGACTCTGACGATCCTGGAGAAGTGGGGAGAGCTTCGGCTTCCCCAGTTTCGAAGACCAGCGGATCGCATGCTGGTGCGAAGAGGAAGACATCTTCGCATGATACCGGTACTTCCTCCTAGCACCGGAAACCGCTGTCTGTATCTCACCTTCGGGAGGTACCCTACACCGACAATGATCCTAGTGAGCATTTAAATTATGCGAACACCTATGAGTGAAGGTCTAAGAGTTCCCATGATACTCCCATTCGTTCCAACAGATATCCTATAAATTTTGGTGATGACACCGAAACTTTCGAGCAGAACCCTGACCTTCGTCCTAATAATGACTATGCAGAGTTCGTGGACATTGGAGGTAATAACGACGAAGCTGCTAGTCGTCAAAACACCGAATTCCAGCAGACCTTCTTTCCACACCATGACTATGTGGAAAGCATCGAAGATATAGATTTTTCGAAGTTTAATATCGACGATGAGAATGTCGTTCCTCCCTTGGTCTCTCCGCCATTTCCAAGGGCTCCTCGCGCTGCTACTGCGAAGCCAGACAAGGATATCCACCAAGGCTTGAGGCAGCACTTTGCCAAGAAGCATCCAACTGTAGCTGAAGACTTGGCCAACGACCAAGCAATGTATGAAACTTGGATCGAAGAGGAGGACGAATGATTCCTCAGGGCTTCGCAAAACTTCCCAGCTCCTAACAAAAGAAAAATGCTAAAGGAGATGGTGAAGTGTGCTCCTTCGGAGTATCTGGACACATTGCGAGGTCTGGACGAAGGCTCTGCTAGAGCCATCGAAGGCTGCTTGGCTGAGGTAACACTTAGTCAAATTTCATTTCCAGTTTTCCTTTCTTTCTTACTTGACTTCTTCAACCTTGAATTTACTTCGCACACCATGGTGAGGGTTGATGGACTTGCGAAGGCAATCCGTCACTATCGAAGGGAAGCAAAATACAAGGAACTGCTGCATCAAGAGGCGAGTGACTACATCGCCCAGCAGACCACAACCATCGCATTAGACAACTCTGAAGCCAATTGGAGGTTGTCGAACGAGCTTGCTGAGACCCAGCGAAGCTACTCCCAAGCCCTTCGAGTTTACAAGAAGGCGAAGGATGAGCTTCATACTCTCAAAAAGGAGAAGGCTAAGTCTGCTGCGGAGGAAAAGGCTCGGTTTGATGCTGCAGTAGATGCAAAGGTAAAGGCGGAGATGGAATCCCGCCAAGCGAAGCTCGAAGAGGAATTGAAGGCCAAATATGCTGAAGAGCTTCGTAAGGCGAAGGAGGAAGCTTCGTCCTCAACTATTGCCCTCTCCACTCTTCAAATAGCGCATACTTCTTTACAAGAGGAGGTAGAGACGAAGGTGACGGAGGCGAAGGAAAAGGGCATCAAGGAGATGAGGGCTCTCATCGCAGATGCTTGGGAACTCATGCCTATCAAGGATGACTACCCCTTCGAAGTTCTCGAAGAGCGTCTCAACTACGCCGAGGAGTGTGCCTTGGTAGACAAACTCCCTTCTCCTCGACCCGAGAAGCCTCAGCCTTCGTTTGTCTATGTCTTTGAGGACGAGATGAAGAATAGTGCCTTCGCATTCCTACCTTGCTTCGCAGCAATGTTGTTTTTGCTTTCCTTTCATTGCCAATCCTCTTTGTAAATCTATCTAACTTTTTAGAAAATTTTAATGTGACTTAACACTTAACAACTTTTTTGATGTACTTCAACATCCAACATTTATGGTTCGAAGCCAGCTGCGTTGAATTATTAATCCAATTTGGGCGCTTCGCCACTTTTGTCATTAATGTTGACTCCTTTGTATACTCCTGCTTTGAACTGTTTTATTGCTTCGCATATTATTTAATTGCTTCGCTTCGCCACTTCCCTTGCCCCTGTATATCTTTGCAACACTTAATTGTTTGGAAAGATCTACATATCCACGTGATCTTCGCATTGCAGGTTGCCTCGAATGGCAAAGGTAAATAGACGAATAAACAAAGTATAGGTTCGCATATTGCATTGTCTTCTCACTTCTTTGGATGTGCGAGGAGAAATAGATGGATACACTGGAGTGTACGTTCACACCTTCCACCTAGCCCTCACTCCTTTTATCTGCGATAAGAAATAGATGGACACACTGGAGTGCACGTTCGCACCTTCCACCTAGCACTCAGTCTTGAGTTTTCCACACGAAATCTCTAAGTTTATAGATGATAGAGAATTGATTGACTTGAGACCTAATATGGGTGTCAAGTCAATCAATCATACTGATTGCCCTTAAACTTGGAGATTGAGTGATCATTTCTCCAAACCTTCACATGTCCTTCGCATATTTCATTGTCACCCTGCTTTTCGCAGGTTTTCAAAGTCCTGCCCTTCGCGAGTTATCAGGTCCTGCCCTTCGCAGGTTATAGCGTCCTGCCCTTTGCAGGTTGTAAGATCCTGCCCTTCGCAGGTTATAAGATCATGCCCTTCACAAGTTGTAGAGTCCTGCCCTTCGCGGGTTGTAAAGTCCTGTCCTTTGTAGGTTTAGGGTTCTGTATTGCACAGACCATGGGAATCTTATTCCCACGTGGACCATTCGTCCCTCACAAAATAAAGACGTTTGTCCTTTGCGAGTTGGGGGTCATTTACCCCTTTGTGAATTTTGAGTGATCTATTCTTTGCGAACGTAGGGTCATTTGCCCTTCGCAAATCTTGAGTTATGTACTCTAGTCTTTCATCTGGTCTCATTAGGAGACTTTGTTAATTTAGTTAAACGTTCCATTCTGTAAACCTTAACCTTACTAGGTGGATCAGTTTTAACTTAGAAGTGATAGAATCATGCCCTCGTTTTGGAGGTCTTATATATTCTAAGGAGGGAATTTGTCCCTATTCAAACATTCACACACATCTTGAAGTTTAAAGTATTGAAGACTTTCATTCAATCTCACTTCAAAAATTTACAAGGTCGCTTGGCCAATTTCTGCTAATGTGCTTACATTTGCAGCCTAAGCATAATATTTCTTCAAATTGTCGGTGTTCCAAGGATGAGACAATCGTTGTCCATTTGCATCCTCTAGCTTGTAAGTCCCATCGCGGAAGACCTCACGTATCCTATATGGGCCTTCCCAGTTTGGGGTAAATTTGCCCATCTTCTTTGCTCGACCTGTGGATTCCATCTTCCTTAAAACCAGATCACCCAGCTGAATAGGTCGGTGATTTACCCTTTTGTTGTAATCCTGGACATCCGAAGCTTGTAGATTTGTTGACGTAGGAGTGCATTGCCCCTAACCTCTGGTATCAAATCAAGATTGTGCTTCATTGCTTCCCAATTTCCCTCTTCGGAATACAGCATAACATGCAGTGTTGGCTCATACATTTCAATTGGCAGCACTGCATCTGACCCATAGACTAAAGTGAAAGGGGTCTCCCAGTAGAGTTTTTTGTGGTGGTTCTGATGGACCATAGTACGTTGTAGAGCMCCTCAACCCATAACCCTTTGMCACTATCCAACTTCTTCTTGATTCCATTGCAGATGATCTTGTTGAACGATTCTACCTGTCCATTGGCTTGGGGATGTGCTACCGACGCAAAGTGTGCACTTATGCCCTGATTTGATAACTAATTTGTGAGGACATTGGAGTCGAATTGCGGGCCATTATCAAACACTATGGATTGCGGCAATCCAAACCTTGTGATGATATTTTTCCAAATAAAACCCTTCACATCCGAAGTCTTGATATTCCTCATGGGTTTCGCTTCTACCCATTTAGTGAAATAATCCACTGCTACAATAAAAAATTTCTTTTGCCCCGGAGCTTGGGGGAAGGGTCCTAATATGTCTACCCCCCACTTTGCGAAAGGTAGTGGTGATAAGAACGGAGATAGGAGGTTCGCTAGTTTTTGATGAAGGTTCCCATGAATTTGACACTTCGAGCACTTCTTGACGAGTTCCATGGCATCTCCTCTTAATGACGGCCAGTAATACCCAGTGCGGAGAGTCTTTTCTGCTAATGCCTGTGCCCCAATATGAGAACCGCATTGCCCTTGATGAATGTCGTCCAGGACCTCTGCCCCTTTCTCAGGTGTGATGCATTTGAGAAGGGGATGGGAGAAATACTTCTTGTACAACTGTCCATTCRAATAGACAAACCAAGAGTCCCGGGCCTTCACATACTTGGCCTTCTACGGGTCGAGGCGGAGTACTCRGGTTAGCTTATACTCAATGATTTCATCCATCCAGGTGCTCCCGCGGTCAATGAAATGGATCTCTTCTTGTTCATCTATACTCCTTCGATCCTTTACTTCCCAAAAGAC
>SNQN01008880.1:14012-27407 GCA_008642245.1 Bassia scoparia | reverse complement strand
CCGCAAGTACCAAACCCGCAAGTACAACCAGTACATGTTAGCCTCTCACTTAGATATCTGATATGATATCCCCTCGTGTGAAACTGTGGCTGACTGTTTTTGTTTACAATCCATTTTTTTTTAATATTGACTTATTGATTGATTAAAAACATTATTAACCTTCATGTAAAAAAAAAACATTATTAACCTAGGAAAAAAAACCCTAAAAAAAAGAGAGAGAAGGAGAAGAAGGCACAACCTCTGTTACATACAAAGGGAATCTTTGAAAACGGCTTCAGATCCAGAATAGCGAATTGAAGAAACCATGGCTTCGTACTGGAAGGGGAACAATCAGCGAGTCAATCAATTCTTCAATGAAAAAAAGAAAGAACGAAAAAAAAGCAGAAGAGAAACCAGATGTGGGTGATGTGGATGAGCGGCGAGTTATATACTTCCTCCGTCAACGATTGTTTGAAGCAAATGAATATTTTATACCTCACAGATAATACCCGTTTGCTGCATACAATCATTGACGGAGGAAGTATTATGGTGTATACTATGGAGAGCGAGAAAGCAGGTTCTGCCATCAATATTTGCTATTTTTCCGATGTAATCATGACACATACATGTAAAACAAATAGTTCAATGTTGATTTTACTGATCGATCTGAATGTATATGATATTACGCATGCAATGAAAATGACTCAACTGCAACTGCAAGTGATGTTTGCTATGTATGTATGTATGTACACAGAAGAGAAGCTAGGCTAGGCCAGGTTTCAACCATGTAGTTGTATATGTTTTTGCATTGATGCTCCATATTTTTTTGRCGGATGAATTGGGTATTCTCTGTTTTAATAAAAATAAWATAAAATAATTAATTGGGTCGTCGGCTTTCTCAAATGTGTAGAAACAGTTCAKTTTTTAAGGCAACCAGTATCACACTTGCAGAAAATGGAAGTGTGCATGCATCCTTTACTCTTACCAATTTCAATGGTGCCCCACTTAGCTCCTTTTCTCTTCACTTCAAGTAATTCTTTAYGCTAGGATAAGTAATTTCGGGTCATTTTCCTCCCGTTTTTCAATTTCAATTAGAGGGTTTTGTTTCAATTGTTTTGTTATTAGTGTGCATCTTTATCAGCACAAAATCCTTATTTTTCAAGTTTCATGAATTGATAGATATTTTCAGCTAGAGATGATGAAATGGAGCTTGACTACGAGGTGGCGAAAGCAAAGGCCATGAGGAACGACATCAGATTTCTGCTAAGAATCAAATCTGTTTGAACTCATATTGTGCCCATCATTATGTTCATTTTCATTGATTAAATTTTTGCTTATGTTTTTATCTTTTCGGGTATTACATTTGCACTATGGATTCAAATTTGTGTGTATTCAACCAATGATAGAGTGCAATTTCTTTGATGGGATTTACATATTATTGCATTTCTATTCTTATGCATGTACTATTATCTTTTTCATTGGCCGGTTTGTCATTTTTGAATTCATTCATTCAATAAGTTAATGTTCAACCACTGATTTAGGAACCTCTGASCAAACCTTCCCTTTTTTTTTCCCATTTACTTAGGTGTGTTTGTAGTTTGAGATGGTGATATTCTCATATTTGCAACGAAAATGAGAATTGAATAATTGATAGTTGTGTTTTATCAGCTGTCACTTTAATTTGCTGCACATTTGGAAGCAGTCAACAGTAGGAATGTTGATTTTGATCATGTATATCGATCAATGTTCTTCATCAGTTGGCTGTCCAGCTTCAATGACGCTGCTGGTATTATGTCATATCTTCTATTGGTTCGCTCGGTTGCCTGCTTCATATATTTTACTTCCTTTGTTTATCATTCTGGGTTTTCGTTGGCCCTTTGTCTTGCAGTTGCGTTCTCATCTACTGCTCAAATGCTTCGTGGCTCTAGTGTAAGTGGCATTCTGTATGCCTGTTTTTCTCATTTAGATGCTAACAGTGCTAATGTTTATACAACAATGAGCGTGTCCTTCTACAGAGTGTGGGCTGTTTGCTCGGTTGAAGTATTTTTTGATTTGTCAGAAGCAGACCTGGTCATCTTTCTAGGAGATTTTAATTATCGTCTTGATTGTATATCTTATGATGAAGCTAGAGACTATCTCTCAAAGATGTTTTGGCTGGCTGAAAGAGATGGATCAGCTTCGAGCAGAAATGTGGAGGRCAGAAGAGTATTTCAAGGAATGCGTGAAGCAATTGTTAGGTTTCCTCCGACTCTGACATATAAATTTGAAAGACACCAACCTGGTTTAGCAGATATTTCTTATACTCCTGTTGAACTACATTAGGCAAACGTTGAGACATAACTTTCAACTAAATCATTTTCTTTGTTTTCGTTGTTGTGCTCTTAACAAGAGTAGATGATAGATTGATAGTAGTTGGCTATATGTTTGGTTCATTTTTGGATATTTGGACAGATAACTTTTATCGGCAAATTTTTCTGCTTATCTGCTTTCTTGGAGATGCTTAATAAAGTTGGGCAGGAAATGACTAACCTTTTTTTTTTGCTGTATTATCAACTGACAAATTACTGAATTATTGACATTCTTGGACTGGTTACTATTATCCTATGATGAAATATATAGCCAGAAGAATTAGAACACTATTGTTACTACTAGGTTGCTTCTGTCTGATATGAAGTCTTATGCTATAGTAACCCACAGGGAACAGTTGTTCTTGTCTTCCAACCAGGGGAAGAAGCCAAGAAGGATGATTGATGCTGGAGCTTTGGATAATGTTGAAGCTATATTTGCTCTGCATGTCAATTCTAAGTTACCTGTTGGTCAGGCCGTAATTAATAGAAAATGGTGGTCATGCTGCTATTCCTCATCGCTCAGTGAATCCTATATTAGCAGCTTCAAATGTACTTGGTATCTTGCAAGATATTGTCCCCCTCATTCACAGGTAATATGCCTTCTTTTCTTAACACTTCCCTTTTTTTTGTTTATTGTTGTTCGTAAACGGTAAATGTGCTTATCAGCAGCGAATATTTTAGTGAGATTAAGTTCATGTAGCCTCCTTTTCCTGTTTAATTGATGGCTTCTCCTTTAATATAATGGACTTTTGACTTCCTAATAAAAATATTAATAAAATGAACTTCCAACCTATGGGGTATCCCACTATATGCTTTTCTGCTTAATAAAAATTTGCATATTCTTTTTTCGTTCAAACAACTTATGTCAAGGATGAGCAAGTTTATAAAATGTAATTAAGTAGCATATAGTGGCAATTAGGCATGACATTGGACATTCTCCTCTTCACTATGCTGTCATACCGAGCATTTGGCATTAGTTAGTAATCAAGACTTTACAGACCAACAAGGTCAGTTTATCACGAGGATGTCTTGGAAAAAAAAATCAGCTGCCAAAAATGTACAAAGGAGAGATTTATGGACCAAAAGGCAAAACTTTTCTTAAGGATTGAACTTATTTTTACTGATGTGAAACTTATTTGAACTGAACTAAATTTATTTTTAATGAAACTTATTGAAATAAGTTGACGATAACCGGACCTTTGTATGATCTCTAGCATTTTGTTGTTGAATTGATAGTCAACCACTAAAGTAAGAAAAATGCTTAGTGTTCTTATTTTAAACGTTGGACTAAATTGTTTGTATTATTATTTTATTTTGTTTCATTAGATTTTTACAATGCTCTATTTTTCTTTTTTTAGAAAAAAATGAAATTAAAAAATTGTCTCGAACTTGGACTCGTATACCCATGTTCGACACGGGTACGTATCAAGGTGTTCGACTTGGTGATTATTTATTAAAACCAAAATGAAGTGCCCAAGTGTCGTACCCATATCCGTGTGTCAAAGATTCGATACAGGTACTTGAAGTCAAATGAAGAGTCCGAGTAACACCAAACCATGTAATTTTTTGAATTGTTGTTTTCCGTCCGAGTAACAACAATTTTTTGAATTGTTGTTAAGATGGATGTGAGGGAACACTCTACGAGATCGAATAAGAAATGAAGTTATCCGCCAGAAAGTTGGTGCTGCAGATTTTGCAAGCAAGTTAAGGGAAAACCGCTTGCGTTGGTTTGGGCATGTAAGACGGAGACCTCAGGGGGCAGCGGTGCGAAGAGTGGAAGAGTGAGATCAAGGGGATTTTAAACGAGGTAGAGGGAGACCAAAAATGACTTGGTGGGAAGGAGTTAGAAAAGATCTGAAGCAGTTGGATTTGCAAGAGAGTGAGGCTCTCGATCGGAGGGAGTGGAGGAGGAAAATTTATGTGGATGACCTCCCGGAATAATCACATTTGGTTCATGTTAGCCGACCCCACATATGGGATTAAGGCTATGATTGATTGATTGATTGATTGATTGTTTTCCGTCCCCGTACCCATACCCATACCCGTATCAGTACCAAAATTATGCCCATAATGAAGTGTTCAAGTGCCGTACCAATGTCCAATTGTCAAGGATCCGACACGGGTATAAGTTATCTAAAGCTACAAACTAAAGCAAAATAAAACAAAACTAAACAAGGAAAGAAAAAAAAAACAAAACAAAACGTAAACAGCGAAGCCCCTCTCCCATTCTCTTCTTCCTCCTCCTTCTTCTTCTTCATCATCATCTTCATCACTATTGTAAGTTTCTTCTTCGTTCTTTATTTTTATTGATTGCTTTATTAATTTGTATATTTGCTCATATTGCGTTATTAACTGATGTTCTTTGATGCTGGGTATTCAAACAACTCTTCTCTTGAAATTTCATTGCTTTCACTAAATTTTTAAGTGAACTGGGCTATTAAATAGTGAAGTATATAATGAATGTAGTACCTTTTTTGTTAATTGAACTGGTGGTTGATTTTTAATATGGTTATTAGGTTATATGATTTTTTTTTTTTGCTGGGGCTACAATGGCAGGGCTTGTTGTGGCTTTTGTGTTGGTGGATTGGTGGGGTGATCAATTGAGGGATAAAGATAATGAATGAAGAAGGAACAAAGTAAGATGAATATGGTGAGTGAAATGAGACATTTTTCATTCTTTTCTTTGCCACAGGAAGGATGAAGTTAAATGGGTTTCTCTTTGTTTTTGTGGTTTGGGGTGCTTTGTTGGTCTGAGTTTCTAACTTTTAAAATGGCATCTCGGGTGCTGTCCTGGGTCCAACTGCTTCATTGTAAGAATGTTGTACCTGCGTCCATGTCCTTAAGCGTGCACATGCTTGTTCTTTCATATGCTTATTTTTCAGTAGCTTAATAATTTCGAGGTTTTTGATTTCAATGTATTGCAGGTTAATTTTTGGATTTTGGGGTTCTCGTCAGTAAATAGTTACATGCTCCACKAAATCCGCTGTCCCAAATCAAGCTGTTTTGTAAGCATTCTTGTCTAATTACTTATTCCCATTCCCTTGAATCTGTTGTCAATGGTATAGCTAATAATSCATTATTAATGCCTATGTCTTGTAATGCAGCTCCCTTCCCCTTAAGTACCTTCTACCACCAATGCCTATGGTATAGGTAATAATCCAATATCAGAGTGAATTTTGGGMCTTTGGGTTAGGGTCTGAAGTCTGAACTGAGTGAAGTGAAGATAATAGTTTATCCCAGAGCTTCATAGCTAATGTAAAAAGGAAAAAACAAAAGGCCTTAAAAAAAAGGAAGAGTTACATGCTTATTGTATATGTTTTGGCTGACAAAGCATCTTAGTAGAAAATTCAAAATTCTTACCTTTTTCTTTCTTGGATTTAAGCCCAAAAATTATAAGTTAAATGAAGGTGGATTTAATCTGATTCTCTTGGAGCGATGTGATTAAGTTGATTTTTTTTATTTTTTTTAGAGGAATTAAATTGATCAAATGAAAAATGATATTGATTAATTATCATATCATACTAAGTTTTATTTTAATTAATTCTACTTTTTTAAATAGAAAATTTGATGCCGCCTCTATTCTGAACTATAGTAAGTTATATAGTACTATTTATAGACATGTACAAATGGCTCTCAYCTTATTAAAATGTTACTCCTTAATAGGTTATAATAGGCCTTTCCAAAAAACAACCTGAAATTTTTCTGGAGAGAGGATGGGTTGATGTAATATATGGTGGTGAGATCAAAATTTTGACCATATTTTTGAACGGAGTTTGTTTATAAAAGCTTTAATTTAGATCTTGCCTTTACTTTTACGTATTTTACCTTGTTGACTTACAAATATATACTTGTTATATCTACCTAGATTGCATTGGGATGCTACTAAAATATTTTCATGTGTGTGTTTGGTTAGTCTTGTCAATAACAGCTTAGTAATGTGCGTAGTAATGTGTTTAATAACAGCTTAATCTATTCTAGGCAGAGGTGCTTATCCCCCTCTTTCTTACTTGCCCCTTCCCTTATTTTTGGGCAAGCAGATTCTTAACACACATTCTGTCTTGCTGAATTGATTTTATATGGCCGACTTCAATTTGGAAACTAACATGCTTCTTTAAAGATAGGTCATATGTTATTAAGGCATGTATGCTTAGACATCAAGTATTATGAATGTGGAAAGCGCCACACTCAGCCAATTGCTATTTCATGTGCACTATGTTCACACTTTACTGTTAGTAGTTTCAAAAATTAAGTGATTATTGATCACTTGATCAAGTATGCATTTTGGTTCTCATTTGATGTGTTCTGCATGATCATTTAGTGATGTAGTATGTGCTTGGTTATATTAAGGCTGAACCAAGAGACTCCAAAAAATTACATCCATTCAATCTAGCATTCTTAGCCAAGATGCCAGCTACCCTGTTAGCATTCAATCTAGCATTCTTAGCAAAGTTTGGTTCCTGTTTCTGACTCTAGGAGTGCCCTGCAATTTTCAGTGGAAATAGTGACATTAGATTTGATCTTTGAAGTGTTGTAGACATGGTTAACCGTGCAAAGACAATCTGAAGCTATCAACATAGGTCAAAAATTGTTGTCTTTCATCCATCTGATGCCTGTTTGAATTGCTAAGAGTTCAGCCATTAAATGGTTGTGACTTGTGAGTGTAGAGCTTGGTCCTGAAACCACTGACCCAATTTCCTGTATGATCTCTGCGAATCCCAGCCAAACGTGTCTCACCGGAATGGTAATCAAAAGAAGCATCTACTTTAAGTTTGAAATGAGGAGGGGCGGGGGAAACAAAARTTACACCTAAACATAGCCTTAAGAAGATAATAAAATAATTTAGACCAAGCCTATAGCACCCACACTCCCAGAAACTACATAAACATAGCGTTGAAAAAAATAAACATGCATAACATGGGCTACAATAAACTCAATTCCAAAACATTACAAAATCAAGGGGGAACGAAAGGGATTAAACTCGCATCACACACATGGTCAAGAGATTTGGCTCGTCGCTTTGGTTTCACCTTTGTCCACGCTGCACCATCGCCATCGATGTCACGAGCCTCCGTCYAGCCCTCAGAAGCATCAACACGCAGCGGAACAGATTCGCTACTGCTGGGACCCACCTGCGTCTGTGTGACCCGGTGCTGCTGCAACTGTTGCTGTCCTGCCTGCACAGGCCCCGAGACAGCCTAGTGCTGCTGCTGTTCCACTGAACTGTTGCGCTGCACAGGGCCCGAGACCACTGCCTGAACCTCCTGCCCAGATTTTTAGGTCCGGTGGTGCTGCTGCCTTGCACCTGCTATTTTGTCACTGTCCTGCACAGGCCCCAAAACTTCCTGCAGTTGCTGCTAGTGCAGTGCGTTGCTGCTAGTGCAGTGCGTTGCTGCACAGTACCTGAGAACAGGGGCATGCATGGCTGCTTGTGTACTGGCACAGTGCCCAAGGACCACTGCTGCTGTTCCTGGTGCTGCTGTTGTACATCTGCCTTGGGTGCATCCCCTGTCCAGCCCTCACGATCATTCTCTTCCTCTACATTAATATCATGAGGCTGTTTCTGTGTCTGAACCCACACCCTTTTGGTTTTTGATTTTTTCTTTGAAACGCGGTTTTTATTTTCACAATCGTGGCCAACTTGATTACACTTGACWCAAAAATTTGGCACCCACTCGTAGGTGACTTTTTGCTCAAACTCAACGTCGTTAGCCCCTTGGACTGTGATTCCAGCAAACCTCGGCTTAACAACATCAATTTCAATCAAAAGCCTCGCATAAGAAATTCGAGTTTGATGGCTCGTGCAAGCATCATCACATATAGGAAGCCTGAATGCACTACCCACTAAGCGAGTCTACAGACCAGCAATTAAGCGGCAAGTTGGGAAACCTCATCCAAACAGGAATTTCTCATAGCACYTCTGATTGAAAAATAAAAGTCGCGTTCCATGATTTGGAGTTTTCCTGGAGATAAACCACTCCACAGTGGCCCATGTTATACTTTTGCAAAGTGAGTCTATTTTAATGTTGTTCTTTTCCATTACCCACCTGTTCCTTCGTTTCCATATATTCCAGATTGCAAAAGCAAAGAGAACTTTCCAAGGGACCAGGATGGAAGTATGTTGATTAGAAGAAAGATTGTTTCTTAACCAAAGATTGCTGTCATGTAAATGCTGATCTGAAATCAAAGTAGATCCTAATATATCCCAGAGAGTCTAAGGATGATGTGAGTAATAGTTTCAGGAGAGTTAGGACAAAAACAACAATTATTAGAAGAGATAATTTTCCTTTTTGACAACATGGCATTAGTTGGTACTTGGTAGCCTAGCCCAGTAAGGTTGCAACACAAATGATTTGATCTTTCTCATGACCTGGAATATTTCATACCCAATCCAAGTCCAAATAAGGTAAGGGACCCTCCAAATGGCTGGAAGCTGGAATAGATTTTTTGCCCTTCCTCTTCCTTTTGATGGTACCTTTTCCTTCCCTGTCTTCTTTGAATGCCCGAGTTTAACACAGTTTGAGCTTACACTTTGTTGAAGTCTTTTGCCTTAGTCTGTGTTTTTTTAATATGAATTTTTAGGGTACTTCAATTCAATTTAGTTTTAATTGTTCTGCTCTATAATGAGTTGTAATGGTAGTTACAATTTCTTGCTGTAGTTCTTATTGACTTTATTTTCTTAACATTAATTGTGGTTGATTCAAATGATTTGCAGGTTTGATTTACAGACCATAGGGTGTTATTCAATGAAATATGTGGGCAAATCTGATCGTGTAAGTATTTTATAATCATTTAAGTTTTCGATTTCAATTTTTAGTGTTTTTTTTACATTATGTCTATTGTAAATATTAATATTGAATTGAATTGCAGATCTGGCCGCGTTTGTCCAGATTCATTCTTCGAGTTCGACTCGCGCGGCGGGGTCTCGCCCGTGCGGCCCCTCCTGTCGGCGCCTCGGCCCCTCCTGTCGGGCCCGGCTCCTCCTGTCCGCGCCCGGCTCCTCTAATCGGCGCCCCGGCCCTCCTGTCGGCCCCCGGCCCCTCCTGCCGGCGCCCCGGCCCTCTGCCGGCGCCCTGGCCCCTTGCCGCCGCCTCGGCCCCTCCTGCCGCCCGCCGCCCCGGGCCCCTTGTTGCCCCACCAGGACCATATGTCGTGGTTTCTTTCATTATGTAAGTTTTAAATTATTATGAATTTAATTTTGATCTAATTTTTTCCTTCCTCTAATTCACATCTTAAATTTAAGAATTTTGTTTTGTTACTTTGTGCATCTCACTCATAAACACATATATTATTAATCAATTATAAACTGAATTAGACGAACCAATCTCTTCTACGTTTTAATCTAACTTGCTTAGCTTGTTAGTGCATTGGATTTTATGTTTGTTATTATAGCAATTATTAAAACTAACTATGGTATAGTTGAAACAAAATTATAGGCAGCTGCGACAACTCATTTGTTTAGCTATCTTTTAGTCTTTCAAGTCAAGATGCAGAATTTTGAAATCCAATTTATCAGTAAACAATATGCAAAACTATAACTTTAGAAGCTATTAGATGTTATGTAATTTTGTTTTTGTAGAAAAAGGTACTTCCTCCGTTTCAATTTCATGCAACAAACTTGCTTGCACACTTCCCAAAACAAGTTTTCTTACAGTAAGTATACATTAAAAGCATTCTTAGTAATGAGTTAAGTAAGGGTCAATTTAATAATCACCTCACAAGTAATCCACTGCAGCAACCACGTAGCCACGAAGCCACCACCTAACAACATCGCGACTCGCACCACATCACAACACCAACAACCAACACCCTCCACTACCACAAACACCAGCACCCAGCACAATACCTCCTCAATAAAACTGATTATGAATAAAACCCAGAGCTACCAACGTCAATGAAAAAGTACCATTACATTTTGACAGAAAAAAGGATCACTCCACCTTACTACAAACACAACAACCGGCTAATTGAAACCTTAATACATCACTACCAGAAAACCCACTAATAGAAACAAAAAAAAGGAAAAACACTACCTTTTTTTTATGAAGAAAACACTTACTAACTTAATAACCCAAATCGAAATCTAGCAAACAAAGAAAAAGGTAACGAGATCGAAGGAGATGAAAAGTGTTGTTGTGCTAATGCCTGTAATTCATCGAAATCTGATATACGCCCTACGGGACCCACCATAGTATAGCGTTTGATGCATCAATGCATCCGCGTGGGCGGACTGTCTTCCTGAATACACGTCATCGAAGGTGGCATGGTCGCCGAATACATGTCGCGGTGGAGGTGCATGACTAATGATGATAAGAGGAGGAACCTGTTGGAGTGATCTGAGAGAGAGAGTGAAACAAGTTGTGTCGTTAATGGAGGAGAGAGAGAGAGAGATGGAGAAGATGAAAAATTCAAAGTGTGTGTGTTGTTAAGTGCCGGCAGAGAGAGAGGAGAATAGGGAAGATGAAAAATTCATTGGATGGTGAAATATATTAATTTATGTTTTGATGTTTCGTTAAGATTTTGTAAGAGAAATTAGTTTTTGTTAATGAGTTTATATTTTTAAGTAAGGGAAAATTGTAATTCTGCAGTTAAAAATATACCATATAAGGAATTTTTTAGTTTGTTGCAGATTTGGGAATTTCCATTTACGGTAATTGTTGCAATGAATTCAAAAACGGAGGAAGATAATTAAATTAAATATAACAACACAATATAAACATTGAAGCTAACACGATATTATAACAATAGATGTCTATAATTCTTTGCCACAAAAAAGTCTTTTTTTTTTTTGGTGTTGCACAAGTTCTAGATGGTTGAAAATGAAGCTAGGTATTGTGTTTAGGAGAAGAGACTGTTCTAATTTGATTTGAAGTGGAATTTTCAAGTTTGAGGTGTTTGTAAACTGGTTATGAGATTGATGAGAGTCGGGGATAGGAATGGGAAATAATTTATGTTTCCATGGTAAAATAAAATGGAAAAGAAATTGCAAAAATGCTTAGCCCACTAGTGACATCAAGCTCCTCACTAGGAAGCCATTATTTGTCATTGCCTCATTGACATGAAGGGACCCTTCAGTGAGGCTCCTAAGAGAACCTTCTTCTAACCACTTGTCATGCCTATAGTTCACCAACTTTCCATTCTCTAATAGCGATGTATAGTTGCTTTAAAGTCCTCCTACACCTTCAAACCATTCCAATGTGTGCTTGCTATCCAAGTACACTACTTTTGGCCCATTTCCATGTAACTTAAATCCTAAATTATAAGAACTCATATCAGATTTCCTAAGTGAAATTACTGTTTTGCTTTATGATTGACGTATAACGTAAGATTACACGTGTGTGTTAGGAGTTTCCAACACACATCTTTCTCAAAGCTAACTTGGTCATGAAATTTAAGATTTTGTGGACAGTCTCTACCGCCCAAGCTGGCTTACACATCCCACTCCAATTCACATGGCGGGATCTCTTTATTTCATTCCTTTTTTTATTTTTTATTATTTTTTTTTAATTTCATCAATGATGAGTGAACATGTAGGCATCTCATGTAGTGAGAGGGAATGAAGGTTATGTGGACTTAATTAGGCACACTTGGACTTATGAGTTATGAATATCTTTCCAACTTGCTAACTTACTCCTTACTTTATCAACAATATAAACCCCAATTGGTTTTTAGTGGTCTTGGGCTAGATACTTTCCCAAAATGTCACTTGCTTTGTTATTTTAGGTTTGTTTTCAAAACCACGCACTAAATGTGGGGGAGTGTTTGTGGATAAATCCAAAATTAGAGGCCTAATTCAAGTATAAACATATTAGTTTCATATTTTTACTCGCTTTAACATAATTGGATGAATTATCTGTCACCACTTGAACTACATTTTGTTCTCCAAACTTCCTCCACCATATCATCAAGCATCTTAAACATATCCATCACTTAACATATCCATTGGACCTCTTTGTCTTGACCTTTTAGGAGCACACCGAGCACGCCTACCACCACTTACTCCCACTATCTCACAATTAACATCATCTTAATTCTCATCATCACCAGCATCATAATGTTCACCATCATAGTGATTCATTTCAAACTCCATGTTGGTTTGTGCTCTTTTCATCATAAATTGGTTGATTTCATCCCTCGCTTGGGACACATAGTATACCTTTTGGCATGGCAAAAACCTCCAACCAAATGTTGTTTCATACAACACACCCCTTTCTTGAAAACTTAGCTACGAAACTTACATGTACAATTATTCTCATTATTAGGATCCAGTGTTGAATATCTCCTCACCGAATCCATAGAATCAGAACATGATGATGTGTTTTTCAATCATTAATCCAAAGCACACACTTCAAAATCTGAACATATGTACAAATACTCGTATATTAATCCCACACATATATTTAATATAAAGCTACAGAAATAGCATATTATAAGTAGCTTCTAAGTACTAAGCTACTGACCTATTAAGCACAARTACTAAGCAGTAATAAAAATAAAATCAATAACTTTACTGCAAACAGTAACACGCACAGCATAATAATTCAATGCTCAGATTATAAATAGAAACTTAATTAAATTAATTGACTTTAAACTTAAATAAAAAAAAGGGAAGAAAACTAAACGTTGATATGTCGACGGTGCAGCCTCTATCTTCTTTCAACCCTCAAGTCTCAATCTAATTTCTTGTCATCTTTTATTTTTCTGATGTTTATCACCAACTCGATCTTCCTCTCTTCACGTGACACATGTAAAACGCCTTGAAAAGTTGCGATTGCGGAGGCGAGGGGGTCCTGAGCCTCACCTAAATAAATCCCTAAAGCTAGTGCCTTGAAGAGCCTAAGTGCATGTGATGGACTCAGATTTAGTAACTAAATTGCTGTAAATTTTGTAGAATTAATAAGAGAAATTAGGAAGTTCTTTTTTATTAATTGACTTGAAATTACAAGAAGGATGTTAGGAAGTTTTTTTATTAATTGACTTGAAATTACAAGAAGGATGTTAGGCCTAAGTTGTTCGGACTTGGGATACGGGTGTACTCTTACAGTGTCGGACATTTAATTTTAAAAATTGA
>SNQN01008879.1:6373-27412 GCA_008642245.1 Bassia scoparia | reverse complement strand
ATGTTAGTGGCGTAATTGAATGTGGAATCAGGTCTCCACTGATCCTCGCTTAATTGGATTAGTGGCTGTGTAGTGTGATTGGTATAGTGCTGCGAGGCCTGGTAATGCTATCAAGGCTTATGTTGGCAAAGCATCTGAAATGTTCGTATGAAATGGGGTTTTATCAAATTTTAATTGGGAATTCCAGAATGTATATACAGTTGGTGAGTCGACTTTCGAGAAAATGAACTCAATTCAGAATATGGTTCAAATCCCCAGAAATGGAAAACTCCTCAAAACATGGCACAACTTTCCCGAGGCCCTGGGAATTAACCAGCTTACTTGTTTGGTGCAAAAGCACATAAATCTAGAAATGGATTACTCATTTGCAGGCTTCGAAAAATCGAGGAACCTCATTAGAGGAAATGGAACACAGAATCGAGGAAACTCTCGTATCCAAATTTAAAACATCAGCAATTGTGTCAAACCTCCTAATACAAGCCGTATGTGGGACGTTTGAGGGGCAAATGATGTGGACGTGAAAGCCACGTGTCGTGTTTTGTGCGTGGTCGAAGAAGTCCAAAACTTGAGCATCAAATGCTGTGACCGTTGTCAAAAGCCGAGAGGTCGAGATACTGCAAATAACTGTCGGAAACGCGCCGGTCACCGTAAAAGAAACAGCTTAAGCGAGCAAAACGGTGAACCGATGTAAACCGGATGGTGACAAGTGTCACATCCAGCCCCCAGGGGAAGGCAAAGCATAAATACCCCTGAGAGGCATCAGTTTTCAAACAACTTTCATAACTTTGAGAGCATTTGATTCATACTTAACGCAGTATAGGACTTTATCTTCTCTAAACTCTTTTCTCCCCTAAAAAAAATAAGCCTTAAGCAATTTTATTACTTTCCCTTCCGTTACTGTACTTAGGCATCGCGGGGATAATGCCAAAGCGGATTATTCTCCTTCTTTGACAAAGGTGCTAAGGCGTCTAGAGGAACGTGAGTGCCAAGCCATCCCGAGGTCCAAGACGCAAGATCAGCTCTCTTTGAGGTAGCATGAAGGGGAAGCCTCCCCCATCTCTCAACCCTGGCCAATTGCGCACAAGCACGCTGGCCAAGGTCTGTCGGATTTGCCGATTCACAAATGCGGAACACTCACGCTGGCTCACATACAGCCAGTTGTTGTAGTTAAGATTGTACTTATCTCTTAGTACGCTATTGTATTTATAATGCACGCGGGATTGAAGCCTGCGTCACTCAAATATTACTTGGTACGTGGTACAGTCTCTCGAGTCAGAGCGCGCTTTTAATGAACAATATATATTCCTTCAAAGTTCGGCTATTTTTGAACACCTGAAGATATCATTCCTTGATGGTCTGAACCGGACAAATCTAAGAAGCAGTTGAATTGTCCTATGGTTTTCGCAATAAAATTAGACCTGTACAGGGTTTGATCTAATTTATGTTTGATAATACAATTTGATACGCTAGACATATTTATGAGCATCATAGTATTATTATAGGGTGGGAACTCGAGTGTCGCCTTCTCATTCAATCTCACATTAAGGGTAGTGAAGGTCCGATACTATCACTGTCTAGGTCGGTCTAGTTGAAACCATTAACAGATTTACTCATCTGGTTTTTGGTTGGAACCATTTGAAAGGGGGAATTTTGCGCTTTTTCAGTTATGTCGCAGACTGAGAAAGCTGCTATGGGAGCAAAATTCAACCAATTAAATGTGTATTTGGTTTTGATAGAAAAATTGCTAACATCTAGTGTAATTCATCTGATAAGTTAAGACCCAAGTTGAAGAATTGTTCAGAGAGTGTTGGTTGTATAATTTCTGAAGTGTATTGAGGTAGTGTACCAGGATATTTGGATTGTTTTTTATGACATTATGACTTAAAATGTTTATAACCCATATATGGTACAAATGAATTAGATGTACATTGGGGTGAGCGCCTGCCAGGTAATTAAAGTTAGTGTGGACTCATCTTCTGGCGGAATTGACGGGCCTCAACTTTGTTTGCACCTGGGCCTCTACAGCTCCGTTGGTTTGCGAGCCCGAAGGGGGATGACCTGACTCGATTCGCTTACTCATAGAAATAAGGTTGTTGATGATTTATTGAGTACATATAACTTAGCAGACGTCCTTACTAGTAGGACAAGTTGAGTTCACGATTTTTCATTGATGGTACAAAATCGGAATGTACGATATAGTGTGTAACTCGTAAGAGACACAATCAAATGAATTTTAGGTAGTGGACCATTCTTCAGAAGGTGTGTAATATCTTTACGCTTTCAAATAATAAGTATTTAAGCATTTGGATAATGAGAGTACCGTTCATAATGTGTATCGGACTGATCTCAATCTCATGATTTGTGGAATGGTTATGGAATTGAGAGATGTAAGGATGTTAGCTGAGCCTATCACATTCTGTCGTACTGGATAAAGGGTAGTGAGTTACATATCCGCAGAGTAACTGATCATATGGCATGCTAATGAGGTGTGAGACTCGATCCAGTCGATGCATACATATCCTTCCTGAATTTATAATGTCATCACTTTTCAAATTTAGAGAACTAGTTGGGCATGATGGTTTTGAAATCAGAAAAAAAAAATACGAGTTAAAGATAACTGAATATGGGTGATAAAATCAAGGAAAATTGATTGAGTTCTTCACTTTTGATAAATTAGACAATATTAATATCATAATTAATCGAGATGGTTTGGCAAAGTACATGTGAATTGATGTTCAAAACACAATATCACAACACAAAACAAGTGTCTAGACTTTTACAGATCTTGTAACAACACACTTAATGGTTGACAATGATGTTACTATACAATACTATACATAATCAGTAATCGATAATAATAATGTTTGAAATTGTAAATCTAAGTAAAATCTCTTATTCAATACGTGTTAATATCAATCATGGGAAATTGATTTGCATTTTCATTGTACGGTAACATGAAGACAAAAGTCAAATATCAAAATCGGTAAATAGAAAAAAGGTACCCGGCCATCTGGTGCATGTTAAACGATTAATTAGGGGCGTTCAATAATATCCGATCCGGATCAACCCTGATTCGTGATCCGTTTGATTCGATTCGATTTTAAGATTCGGATATTTGGATCGGATATCTGAAAATTTTTCGGATCAGAATTTTTGCACTTTCGGATATTCGGAATTAATTCGGATATTCGAAAATATCGCCGATTTTTAAATTAAAAAAACTTTAAATTGGAAAAAATAAGAAAAATAGGTAAAAAATACATACATTTGATCCGCGATCGCGATCGAAATTTCGGACATCCGATCGAAATTTTCGGATATGCGAAATCGGATTCGGATCGGAAAAACATAATAGTTCGGATATCCGAAAATTTTCAGACAGATTCGGAACGGGTATTGTCCCCGATCCCGAAAATTTCGAATATCCGGATTTTTCCGGATCGGATCGGATTATCCGATTTTGAACACCCTTAACGATTTTTACTTTAATTTCACCAAGTGTTCATTTGATTAATCATCAGGTTTTCTTCGCTAACTAATTATATAGAAGATAAAAATAAAATAAAATAAGAAGTAAGTAAAGGTTAACAAGTTTTTTTTCGAAAATGAATGGAATGCAAGTACGGAGTGTTATGCTTTTTGGCTTTTAATAAAATAAAATAATATGTTTAAATAAAATGAGCACTAATAAACAAAATAAAGATAAAAGACAAGCCCACTTCTAAAAATAGTCAACAAAATAAGTAAAATAAATGGGCTATCAAAATCAACAAAAAGATTATATTCCATGAGAGCTGTTTGCTACACATACCTGGAAAAAGATATGGCAAATTAAACTACARTTATGTGTCATTCCCAAATTAATGGGACCATTTTTAAGCTAACCCTTTAAAAAAGGTCATGTTAATGAGAAATTTACATAATGCAGTGAATATAACACAAAAGTATAATAAACTTTAGTGAGTCATTATTAAACAATTGATTAATGCATATCCATTATATTTTATGGCTGCTATATCATATTATTATCATTATCATTATTATGACTATTTGTTGACGTTCGAAACTATTGGATAGGGCGGCTCTAATTAGTATGTGCACTACTAAGTACTTTATTCTCTTTGGTTATATGTGAGCCAACAMTAAGGCTCCATTTGTTTCGAAAGAAAATAATTTTCATGTAAAATTATTTTTTAGGAAACATAATTTTCAATGAAAAACATTGATTTAAAAAAAGTTTTCGTTTGTTTGTTTGATTAGAAGAAAACTCATAAAGGAAATGAAAAATAAAATAGAAATGAAGGAAGGATGAGGGAATGAATAATAAGGGAGAAATAAAAGGTGAGGAGGAAATTGTAGCATTCCTTCTCTACAAAAAGAAAATGATTTTGCACCCTTTTCAAAACAAACAAAGAAAAACTAAAAAAGAGAGGAAAATCATTTTTCAAAAAAATGTTTTCCATCAAAACAAACGAAGCCTGATAAATTATATAGAATTCATGACTTTATTGTCGAGGGTGCATATAGTTTAGTTAATTAATTAAAGTCTCGAGGGTTGAAGAAGTATTCAAAACTAGGATGAATGTCATATACAGAGTACTTCATTTGCATGTAGTATGTGGACTATGGCTCTTTAATTTCAACATTTAAAAGAATTTCTTGCGATTGAGCTACTACTAATCCTGTGTGTTTTTTTAAGATAAGTTGAAGTGTCATATCGACCGAAAACTCACTCAAGTCAACTTGGCCTAACTATGCAGACAAAACATCTTGGAAGTAGGGGGATAGTAAGGAATTCCGATCCCCACCCCTAAAGTGCCATTAGTGGGAGTTTAATTTGATTCTACAACCTCAAGGTTATAAGATACAAACATTATCACTGGATCAAGTGTTATTTAAAACAAAATATCTAGTTGAAGTTAGAAAACTTAAATATCGTTTCTTTTATTCACAAGTAAAATAAAAAGTCTATCAAATAGGATAGTCGGATAGCTTGTTAGCTTCATTGCTAGTTTTATTTTTTAAAGGAGGAAATATTTCATTAATAATAAGCCATAAGACATCTACAAAAAAGAGTCAAGAACATTGAATACAATGGACATTGAACCAACCAAATACTCTAATTCAATAAAACTACTATCATGAGCGAAATTAGATATTAAAGAATTGAATACCCTCGTCTCTTATAACGTTATCTCCTGCAGCCTGCTACTAGGGGGCCTAGCGATTCTTGGTGTGTAGTTTTTGAATCGAACAACACTTAGCTTGATTCAACAAATCGAACGCTTTGATTTGACATATGATTCGAAATCGCACGAATTACCATAAACGGATGCATCCTTCTAGCGTCAGAAATTCCCACTACAGAGGAAAGAACCCTAAATCAAACAAGAGGGGAACAAACCCTAAATCCCATAAAAGAGAACAATCCCTAAATCCCGGCCAACTATAGAGGAATTGACAAAATAATATTACAACAATTTAATTACATACATTCAATATATTACAACAATTTAATTACATACATTCAATATATTACAACAATTTAATTACATGCATTCATTGAAGAAAGGTAGAAAATAGACTTTGATCCGGTCAATCTTGGAGCTAAACTTGTTCCTCAGAATTAAAAGACATAAATGTAGAAATATGAAACATTATTGTCATCTCTGTGTACAGTATATACGACCAAACTCATAACCCAAACAAATTAGACCAAAATAATATTTGTTTCATTATTTCCCAAGATTACTAACTTGCTGACTTAAGCCGAATTAGACCCCTTTAATGCTTCTTAGAATAGAAAATAGAGGGAAAGAAATGGATCGAATGAAGTTGAGAGGAGCCTAATTAACTCCCCTAACACACAAGTGAAAGTAATGATGAATATAAGACTATCTACAAATCTACAAATATTATTAAAAGGCATTCTAATTTACGTAAGTGTGTCATGTGTCACTTTTACTCACTGTGGGTGTGCCATGTGTCACTTTTACTCAGTAGAATTGCGCCATGTGGACCTCATGAATTGCGCCATGTTTGCAATTTGTGTCATTTGTGCACCATGTCATTAGTGAAGACATCTACATATAATGTTTATTAAAAAAATTTATCAATGAGATTTGATCTCTAGATCCCCACGTTGTTATGAATATAACTTTACCTACTCAACCAACTACTATTTATATGTTATATATCACTTTTATAAGTATGTATTGCTAAAGTGTTGTTCGCATATCAAGTTGCAAAATTTACATGTAGGAGTACTCCCTCTTGTCGGAATTTAATACCACGTGCCACAATAATTTCCTATTTTTGATTATCAGTGACCTACCAATCTCGGGACGAAGATGGCAAGGAAAGTCTAAGTGCAAAAAAATACACAATAACGAAGCACAACAACTAACCAAGATTAAACAATGACATTCCAAATTTTCAAGCCCGTTATTTACCGTTCACTTCTTTTCCCAACTAAAAATTGCATCACCCATTTAAGTGGCACTCAATAATTGCTCAAATAAATTATATCACTCATTTGGGTGGGACTCATTTGCTCAAAAACCACACATATACAAAAACAAATGTACTTCACCCCTCTTTTCAAAAATAAAATACAATTTTCGTGTGCATTTAGAAGAAGTTGAACAATTTCGGATTTCTTATTCATTCATTAATTTCTGTTTTTTAAATGTGTCTACTTAAAAACACCAATCTAATGAAACTTATTATGTGAGTAACTTGTGATAACTGAACTCCCTATTGAACTTCTTTACTTAGCCTACTCTCTTATTTAAGGTGGGTTCTTAGCTCAATGAACAATACACAATTTCGCAATCACAGTTTGTAACTATACATCAAGATACGCGATTAAAAGACTACAAGAAATACATGAGTAGGCAAACAATACATCATTAACATAACGACCTCTTTGGACCCGGGCCAACGCCCGGGCCAACAAACTAGTTTACATAGTAAAGCACGCATCGCATGCAAAACAATCTACTATGTGAAGGGGAGCAATGATGTCCCCTTTGAAATCTCTATTTTGCACTTTTTATTTAAGTTTGTTATACATCAAACAATTAATGTCGTGAAAACTTGCATATAAAGTTAAATTCAAAGTAAAATCAATACATATCCAAAAAAATCAAGTTTTACCTTAACAAATAAATTAAAACTTTCCCTAAATTAAAGAAARGACATAATTATATTGATTCATAAACTAATAAAACATATAGTCGTATGGAAATCCTCTCTAATGGAAAAACCCTCTCTGAACAGGAACATGAACTGCTATCTAATTCAAACAAAAAATCCAAGAGGAAGATTACGCATCTCATTTTCAATAAGCAAGGATGAAGCCAACCTTCAAGACCATACTGCCCACCTTTCCACCCTTCCTCCCTCACCACAACAACAGGTCTTACCTCCACCATCCATTTCAAGACAATCCTTTAGGGATGCCATTGCTGCAGATCTATTGCATCAACAGAGGTCCCCAATGGATGTTGCAGACAACGATGATGATGACTTCCTCCCTGAGGATTTTATTGATGATCCCAAATGTCCTCCTATTCTCCTAACCAAGGAGGAGAAACGACGAATGAGAAAGCCATGGAAAAACACTTTGCTTATTAAAATGTTCAATGCCAAAATTGGTTACATGTCTCTTATCAAAAGCTTAAAAAAGAAATGGGAATTGAAGGGTGGCTTATCCCTCACTGATATAGGCCATGATTACTTCATTGCTCGCTTCACTGCTAGAGTTGATTTATGACCATGTTCTTACACAGGGACCTTGGATGTTGGATGATAATTATCTTACCATTCGTCAATGGGTCCCTAATTTTGTTCCTGATGCAACTCCGATGCGATTCCTGACTACTTGGGTACGTATCCCTCATCTTTCTATCGAATACTTTGACACTGATTTTCTCACAAAAGTTGGCAACAAAATTGGCAAGGTTACACGCATTGATCAAAATACAGCCTCGACCAACAGAGGTCAATTTACTAGACTGAGTGTCGAGTTAGACCTCTCTAAACCATTACTCTCCAAGTTTTGGTTGCGTGGTCGAATTTGGAAAATTCAATATGAGGGTCTACGTATGATCTGCTTTCATTGTGGAAAACTTGGCCACAACTCTGATAAATGCCCAGAGACTCTCTGTTTGCATATAGCTCAGGATGAACTCGACCAACTTTAGGAACCCTACGATCATCCCCCTGCACCTACTGAGTTGATTAATGAGGCTGACTATGGATCCTGGATGGTGGTTAAAAAAACCACCACCTCGTCGCCGGAGCAAAAATAAGAGGCGGCACCAGAAAAGTTTCAAAATTCAAAAATTGAACCTCCAAAAATAAATTCAGCAAAGGAAACTCTAGAGCCATCTTTGCCGAGAAATAAGGAAATCACATCCCCATGATCACGGTTTAGTCTTCTGGAAAATGTTAATTTGGAAAGCAACACAATCACTGGGAATTTCAATGCTATTGACCTGGGACAAGATTCTGACCTTCAGGATTCTTTGAACCCAAATCATATCACTTTTAATTTGGGGAAGACTCAAAATCAGGAAAATTCACACCCGTCCCATTCGTTGAAATCTCTTAGTTGGCAGGAAAATAAGAGAATTCAAAAGGAAACTTCCCCCAATATCTCAAATGTTCCTGTTGAAAATATTTTCAAGGATATCTCCAATAATCAAACATTTCCAAACCACAATAAAGACAAGGACCAAGAAAAGGATCAATCCCCCTATTCCACTAAAAGCCATTCCCCAATTCCTCACCACAAAGACATCTCCAACCCCACTCTTCGATTCTTTCACCAGTCACTCAAGAACATCAAAGCTCTTCTCCACAATCCAGTTCCATTCCAACTCATGTCTCCTCCACCCCCCCTTCTAGTGTCCCTTTCAATACCCCTCGAGAAGATCCTGTGCATGGGGGATCCATCGGACCTGTATTTGGGGAGAGCAGACCCCTTGATCCATCGGCTGGAAGTTGAGATACACTCATGGATCGGAGGACCCCCAGCCAATTGTCCCCGGAGCTGATAATAACACTTAAAATCCCCAATGATTTGTTGGAAGCTTTCAATTTTTTGTCCAATGCAGTAAATTCTTCTGGTCCATCTTCTTCCAATTTTATGAATACGTCACATCCTTTTCACAACAATTTTCCACCTATCACTTGTATGGTGTGGAACACTCAAGGTGCGGGTAGTAAAGAATTTTTATCAGTTTTGAAAGAACTCATCCGTATTCACAAGCCAATGGTAGTGGTGCAGGTTAAAACTCATATGGGAGCTGATTATGCAATTAAGATGGCTTCTCTCATTGGCTTTTCAGGCTCTACTAGAGTCGATGCACAGGGTTTTAGTGGGGGTAATGGGTGTACTGGAAATCGGAGTTGGTTACTATTAATCCCATCACAAAGACTTCTCAATATATTACCATGACCATCAACAGGAGGGGGGAGGTGCCATGGTATTTCTCGGCCATTTATGCCAGCCCAAACCCTTCAAAGAGAGAGGAACTATGGAAGGAATTGTCTGCTTTTGCCTCCAATAATTCCAAACCTTGGTTATTGGCAGGGGATTGTAATGAAACACGGTTCCAATGGGAACGCAACACTTGCTGCTCTTAAACCTCTAGACATTCTGAGGCTTTTAATGAATGGGTGGAACACAATCAGTTACTTGAAGTTCAATTCTCAAGTCCCTCTCATACTTGGAGCAGGGGCAATACGACAGAGACTCGACAAAGTGCTCGACTTGATCGTACACTGTGTAACGTTGAATGGAGTATGCATTTTACTTCGGCTGCAGTCAAACATCTCCCTGCCTTGCAATTTGATCACTGTCCCCTTTTAATGTCCTCTAATGGTTTTGCCCCACTCACGACAATCAATAAGCCCTTCCGTTTTCAAGCTGCGTGGTTAACCCATGAGAAGTTTAAGGATTTTATTTCTTCAAAATGGGATTCTGAGGCACCACTAGTCCCCCATTTGAATACTATTGCGAACCATTTGCAGGACTGGAACAAAGACGTCTTCCACAACATCTTTCGGCAAAAAAGAACACTAATGACACGCATTGCTGGGATTAAAAAATCCCTTTCTCTAGCTCGAAATTCCAGCCTCATCAAATTGGAGAGCTCTCTTCGTCGAGACTTGGAATTGGTACTTGAACAGGAAGAATTACTTTGGTACCAAAAAGCACGAATTTCTTGGCTGGAGGAGGGGGATCGTAATACTACTTTCTTCCACTTAAGCACAGTAGCTCGACGTTGGAGGAATAAAATTACTGCCTTAAAAGGGGATAATGATGACTGGATTCATGATAATGATTTACTTAAATCCAAGGTTGTTAAATACTATGAAAATTTATTCACGGATGACACTGCTGATTGTGACCATGATCTACCTTATGGCATCAGTTCTGCTTTCTCTACACTTCATTGGAAAATTTTGACTCGTGCATACTCAAGAGCTGAAATTGATACAGTCATTCACAACATGGGCTCCCTCAAAGCTTCGGGTCCAGATGGTTTCCAAGCCCTTTTTTATCAAAAAAAATTGGGACTTAGTTGCTCCAAATGTATACAAAATGGTGTTTAAGGCTTTGGAAGGGAAAGGTTTACCCCTAAACTTAAATGAAACTTTCCTGGTGCTTATTCCGAAGGTGGACAATCCAGACCGACCTTCTCAATTTCGGCCAATTGGCCTTTGCAATGTGGCCTATAAAATTATCACTAAGGCTATTGTCAATCGAATCAAAGAAGTCCTCCCTATTATTACTTCTTAAACCCAAACAAGTTTTGTGCCTGGTCGTCAAATCACAGATAATATTTTGATTGTTCAAGAAGTTCTGCATAATATGCGAAGAAAGCAAGGACAAAAAGGTTATATGGCAATCAAAATAGACTTTGAAAAAGCCTACGATCGCCTAAAATGGTCATTCATTAGAGATACTCTTCATGATATGAATTTTCCTTTGCTTATGATTAATGTGATTATGGAGTGTGTCACTTCACCTTCGATGAAGGTGCTATGGAATGGCGATCAAACTCAAGCTTTCACTCCCACGCGTGGAATACGGCAAGGCGATCCTCTCTCCCCATATTTGTTTGTGCTTTGTATGGAACGGCTTAATCAAGTCATCGAGGAGGCTGTTTTGGCGGGGCAATGAAAACCAATTTATGCAAGTCGTGGCGACCCTAGGCTCTCTAATTTATTCTTTGCAGATGATATTGTTCTCTTTGCGGAAGCCTCTTTGGACCAAGTTTCAATCATTCACCAGTGTTTGGATCGTTTTTGTAAGGCCTCCGGTCAAAAGGTGAGCATGGCTAAATCCACTGTATACTTTTCCAATAATGTTGCTACTGATGTTAAGGAAAGTATTGGTGGGACTCTTGGTTTCCAACTCACTATGACCTTGGTACATATCTTGGGACGTCAACCTTGACCAGTAGGGTGACGAGGGACACCTTTAAACATTTATGTGAGAAAATTGATAGGAGGTTGTCGGGGTGGAAGTCGAAATACCTATCTCTTGCGGGGAGGATTACACTAGCAAAATCCACTATCTCCACTTTGGCTAACTACTCGATGCAAACGGCAAAAATCCCTAGGACTCTTTGTGATGATCTTAATAAAAAGACCAGACACTTTATCTGGGGGGGGGGGGGTGATGAGGATCACAGGAAAATTCATCTCCTTTCTTGGAACACATTGAAAAAATCTCGAGAATAAGGGGGCATTGGAATTCGTTCCTCTCGTCAAGCTAACTCGGCCTTTCTCACAAAACTTGGATGGCGTGTTCTCACTGAACCTCAGGCTTTATGGGCTTGTGTCCTACGCCATAAGTATTGTAAAGGTAGATGTGATTTAGACATGTTCGTTCCCACGACTAGTGATGGCAACGGGTAGGATCTAGAGTGGATCTTATTGGATCCAGATCCAGATCCGTTTTTGAGAAGAGGATCCATATCCGATCCATATCCGTCGGATATTTTTTTGAATGATCCATATCCATATCCGATGGATCCTACGGATACGGATCTAAAACGGATCCAAAACGGATCCTATTATATTTTGCATCATTTTACCTAAATTGCTAAAATAATTAATATTTGAAGTATGTAACCAAAAGAATATATGATAGTTCATTAAATTAAATCCTAGAATGAACTAATTAACTTGAATTTGAATATTATTATCGATAATATAAGAGCGGTAATATAACATATTATCTCGCATGTCACTCTTTAAAGTAAAAGTCAAAGAAAATAACAATATCATTATACAAAGAATTAACACTTTCTTGCCTAATTTATTTTTATTATGTAGTATAGGAAGATGGGTAATTAGGTTCCTTGATTAAACTCTTCTATTTAGTCACTAAATTATTAGTAAAAAAAAATCATCATTTAAAATAAAAAACGGGTAAACGGATATGGATTTGGATCCAGTTGTCGTATCCGGATCCAGATCCGTTTTTCCTACCCAGGATCCGTATCCGACGGATCCAAAATTTCAATATCCAAATCCGTAAAAACGGATATGGATCCACGGATCCGGGGCGGATCCAATATCCATTGCCATCTCTACCCACGACCAACATGTCTAATGTGTGGCGTGGGATCACTGATAATGCCCAATGAATTTCAAAAGGCAATGCTATAGCTATTGGTAATGGTACCTCAACTTCCTTTTGGGATCATGCATGGGCAACTGACCAGCCTCTTCGTGATTTGGCCATTCAACCTATCCCACCTGATGTGGCTGGAGCAACGGTGGAAGACATGTGGGAACTGGGGAATGATTGGAAATGGGATACCTTTTCCCATCTCCTCCCTAATGCAGCCTTGACACAAATTGCGACAAATCGATTAATTGAGGATCCCTCGATTGGGGATCTCCTCTACTGGAAAGGTTCGTCTAATGGAAAATTCTTCATTAAATATGCTCTTAAGCTGATTAGAGAAGAGGAGGATGTTCCAAAAGATCCTCGATGGGATTTAGCTTGGAAAACCCTTGTTCATCAGCGAGTTAGAGTGTTTCTTTGGCTGCTCTTCCATGATCGCATCTTGTGCAATACCAATCGTGTTCACCGACATCTAACCCTTGATGCTACTTGTCCTCGCTGCCAGGCTATGGATGAGTCTCTCCTCCACCTCTTTCGAGACTGTCCAATTTCAAGAAATATTTGGCAAGATGTTGGGGGCTCAGCTCTTTACCAATCCTTTTATACTAGAGATTTTTGTGCTTGGATGGTCAAAAACCTTAAGGCTGAATCTCTAAACTTTTTTGGAAAATGGCCTACTACCTTTGCTCTCACTCTGTGGTGGCTTTGGAAATGGCAAAACAACATTGTTTTTGGGCGCAGCAATGACATCCCCTTTGATGTTGGCTCCTTTATTCATTCTCAAACACACCAGGTTTGGACTGCTAATACTTGTGATAGTATCATTCGTAATACTCATCCTGAACAATTGTTCATCAAATGGAATGTTCCTGCTGCTGGGTACTTTGCTCTGAACTCTGATGGGGCTTTCAAGTCACATTTAGGAATGGCAGGTGGTGGAGTTATTATCAGGCAATGGGGAGGTGGTTTTGTGAAGGCCTTTTCAGCTAACTTTGGATTATGCTCTGCTTTCCGTGCTGAAATTATGGTTGTCTCCATGGGATTGGATATGGCTCGTGAACTGGGCATTACCAAGCTAGAAGTTCAACTCGATAACCAAGCATGTGTACAGGCCATTCTCAATCCAATAGCCCAAAGAGGCGAATGCACACAATTCATCCAACATTGTCAACATCTCATTAGTCTTAATTCTTGGTCGGTTAGAATTACTCATGTTTTTAGAGAAGCAAATAAAGTGGCTGATCTGCTTGCTAATTTAGGAGTGGGTCAGTCTCCGAGGCTTGTGTATTATGAATCTTCTTTCCCTCAGTTAGATAGTCTGCTTAGGTAGGATCGTTTAAGTGTTACTACACCCCATATTGTACAAGTCTCTTAGTTTGTTTTTTAATTTCGGGGTCTCCCCCTCTTCGCATAAAAAAAATAAACTAATAATGAATTGAAAATTAGTATATAATTTTAATTGCAATAACATAATGGAAAGAAAACAATAAAATGTTAAAACTTAAAAAAAATATTCAATTTTTTTTAAAAAATTATGCGAAACTTTTTTAGTATTATTGTCAAACTATCCTATTTTTGTCAATTTCTTTTAAATATATTTTTAAAAAATAAAATCTACATGGTTGGTCTCACGCATCGCGTGCTGAAAAAAGCTAGTAGTACTCCATAATTTAAGAGGTGAAACACCATTGCTCTCTCTTTTCCCTTGTGTAATAATAGAGATAGAGATATATGAGAATTGTTAGGGAGGAGATATGATGATTCAAACATCTAACTACATATAACAAAGGTACGATTAAACCACTGCGCTAAACCCCTTCATTTTAGGCTTATCTTCGTAAATCCAATGATATAATTAAGGGAAATTTCCTCATATGCTCCTGAGGTTAGGCCTAATAACCCATATACCCTCGAGGTATTCGAGTAACCTCATATACCCCTGATGTTAGGGTATAATAGCTGAAATACCCTTTTCGTTAAGATTCCGATCCACTAAAACTTTAACCATTAACTCCAACTATTGGCATCTCCTTTAACCCTTAATACTCTCACCTTCCTTCCTTCTCTGCCCTCCAGGTTTTATCACCATAGACACAACCTTGAACCACCACAAGTCAACCACCACGAACATTACTCTCATTCCTCCATTATGCTCTTCCGCTCTCCTCCATTATTCTTTTCTATTCTATGCATTCTTCTCTATGACTCTCTCTCTCTCTCTCTCTCTATATATATATATATATATATATATATATATATATTCAACAGCAACAACAACAACAACAACAACAAATTCATACAACATAATTAAATTCAAACAAATTATAAACAATTTGAGCCGCAACAACAACAACAACAACAACAACAATTGACACACCCAATCCGACCTTATCAATAAATGAACAAGAACAACAACCCATATTTGAAAAAAAAAGTCATTGATTCAAATAACCTAGAAAACGAACAAGCTACCTGTTTGAACTTCCCAGAAAACGAACAACTAACAACATATTCATATTCCGGGTTTATTTTATGGTTTAGTTTCATTTTTTAGGTTTACGTTGTTCGATTTTTGGGTTTTGTGGGTTTCATTTTTTGGTTTTTGTTCAATTTTCGGGTTCGTTTAGTTTTTTGGTTCAATTTCTAGGTTCGTTAATTTCTAGGTTTATGTTGTTTGATTTCTGGATTCATTTTCTGGGTTTATGTGGTTCGATTTTTTTTTTGTATTAGGTTCTGGGTTTCATGGCAATTTGTGGTGGGAGTAGGTCGTGTCGAGGGTGGATCATGGTGAGTAGGGGGGGTCGTGCAGTTCGTAGTGAGGGAGGGTTGGTCGTGGTGGTCAAGCTGGGGTGGTGCGTGGGGGTGGTAGGTGGTACGCGCGGTGGTTTTGGTGATAGTGGTTTGTGGTGGTGGGCTTTGGTGTTGGTTGCGGACCAGGTAGGTGATGGGCAAGGTGGATTGTGAATTTTGATGGTGTTTATTGGGTAGTATTTAATTAACTATAAGGTTAATTAGTTTAAATAAGTGATTTATGGTTAATTAATTAGGTTTAATGGTTAAGACTATGTTTAGTTCAACTTATTTAAGCATTTTAGTGCTTATTAAAATAAGGAAAAATTTCCCCATATACCTCTGAGGTTAGGCCTAACAACCCATATACCCCTGAAGATTTCGAATTGCCTCTAGTACCCCTGAGGTTTAAGGTTAATAGCTGAAATGCCCTTACTACTAACGGTGTTATAACTTCCGTTAGTTTTCCATCCCATTTAACCCTAATTCATCTCCTCTTTCATCTTCTTCTTCCCGAGTTCCTTCTCTCTACTCCGTTCTTTAACCACCTTACATCCTTCCCTATCATCCACTCTTAACCACCACCATGAGCACGATCCACCATGAGCACAAGAAACAGTGAGCCAATGCGAACACGAGAAGCCCCACCATGAGCATTAACCACCACGAGCAAGTCGCACTCAAATCCACGAATCCCATTGTGCGTTCAATTTGGATTTTTTTTCTAGATTTTACCCCCTTTTAGATTTCTTCAATTTCTAGGTTTGATTTCTCTAAGCTCGATTTCTTCACATTCTTTCTTCGATCTCGTCTCTTCATTCTTCCCTAACCTCAACAACAACAACAACAATAGCGAGCCACCACTAATTCAACCACCCAAAACACCACATTGTTGGATTACACGAATTCGACCCGATACACCACAATAGAATCTATTTACGCCCAAATTAAAGCCAATTTGGGACTTTATTCAAAATTTAGGTTTGATTTTTGTGGTGAAACACTATTGTGTTCGTTTTTTGGTTTAGATTTGCTTGGATTTTACCTAACCCTCAAGAAATCTGGGTTGTCATGGTGTTGTGCTGGTATTTTCATACTACTTGTCAACAATGGAGCTTGAATCGACATTTTTCATAAGGGAATTATAGTCAGAGTTGTTGGCTTTTGAACACCCGAATTCAAAAAACAAAACCCAATTTTTCGAAAACCCCTTTTACGAACAACATGAACCCCAACACCAAATCATATGCGGCAGTTGTTTCATGGGTTTGTGAGGCCTGAAATGCTCATAATAGTGGACGTAACCAAGTCACATATATCATTGCTATTGTTCGTGATATTTTATTGTTCATGAGTTTTCTTAAGCTTAATTCAGAAGCTTCTTGTTTTGAATAATGGAAACATGTATTTTTTTTAAGTTGTTCCAAATTTTTTTAAAAAAATATCTAAATTTTAATCGTTCTTATTGTTGGATTATGTTTGATATTTATTTGATTCATGGAGGTGAAGAGAGAGAAGAGAGAGAGAGAGAGAGATGAGAGAAGCAGAGAGAGGAGAGAGCTAGTGGTTACAAATTGAAGAGAAGGAAAAAGAAGAGTGGGTTTAGAATAGGGTTAGAAATGGTTATGATTTGACGGATTAACTAACGGTCGTTGTAGTAAGGGCATTTCAGCTATATAACCCTAACCTCAGGGGTACATGAGGTATTATCGAAAACCTCGAGAGTATATGGGTTATTAGGCATAAACTCAAGGTATTTGAGGAAATTCTCCTAAAAAAAAGATTCACTAAAAAAAAAGCCTGTTTAGCAGATGATTTAGCGATCGACAAAGAAATCAGTCGCTAAATTTATAATTGCGACTGTTGGGAACTAGCAATCTCCAAAATGGACTACAACTGATAGCGAGCTTAGTAGTAGCAGATTTGTTATAAAAATAAGCGACTATTGAAGTTGGAGAACTAACTTGTTATTCAGCGCTAACTAATGGTATTTAGCGACACTAAGCAGTCACAATTTGTTTTTCATTTTTGGTTTTTAAAAATAATTCAAACATATTTGCCTAAAATCTAAAAATCTTATACGCACTTTATCTGTACTTGGGCTTTGCGCCTCCGTTCCGCGTTTGTGCCACTTGTGCGTACTATTCTTACTGCCGCTAATCCCGCGCTCCCTCCCTCTATTGCTCTAATAGATGATGATATAGATGTGGGGTGGACAGGGGTTATACTTTAGTAGAATTTGATGAACTTTATATTGAAGATTGAAATTTTTAAATATAACAAGCATTTGAATTTCTTCAATTATGTTGTATTATATTAAATGACAATACATGAAGTAAGTCATAATTGTATTTTATTTGAATGAACATAACCAACAATTTTTTGTGTTGATCTTTTTTATTTTTTGAAAACGATAGAACCGCATAAGTAGTAGCTAAACGACAAATCAGTCGCCATTTAAATAGCATTAGTCGGGCAAAATAAAAAATCCAGTCTCCCACGGTTTAAGCAGACTACCAAAGAGTTGCAAACTTCCAAAAATCATCGCAATGTTTAGCGACAACTGTAACTCTATCATCCAAATCAAAACCTAAATTTAGTATGTCAAACTAGTCCCAAGTGAGTCGCAAAAAATGCGACTAACTTATAAAGTGTCCGCTAAATTCGTTAGCCAATAGTGTTTTTAGCGACGGAAGTAGTTTTGGTCATGCAGTCCTAAATGAGTTTAGGACTGTTTGGCGGTCGCAACATCATCAAATTTGCATCGCTAAACAATGTGATTTTTTGTAGTTGTGTCAGATCAGATCAGAAAAAACCGGATTAGATCAGAACCAGATAAAAAATCAGGATTATAGATCAGTCAGGATAAAGAAAATCAGATCAAATAAAATAAAATTCAAATCAGATAAGGTAAAATCTACTAAAAACAAAAACACTACAAAATTCAAATTAGAACAGAAGTCAGAAAAAATTCATTCGGTCAGAAAGGTTCAGAATAAGAAAATTCAGATCAGATAAATTAAACCGAACTGAACATAAAGGACTGAAAACCTAACCAAAATTTAAAAGACCTTAGTAAGGATTCTAGGCTATACACAATTACCCGAAGTATATTAGGACAATCACCTTATAGTTAATTAAATTAGTTAATTAGATTGAGTATTGTAATATTTATATTATTTTTGCTCGATCAACTTACACCCGCAAAACTCTAGTTTTTTAATAAGAAAAAGCCAATGAAAAATTTGACTTGCTGCATACAGAGATAAAAACTAATTCAAACACATCGCAATAAAAAGCTGTAAAAGTACGGAGTATAATAAAAAATCACAGATAAAGAAGGCCATAGAACTTAGATCATCGATTAATTACCAAATATCGAACTTCTATAGTAAACCTTGGTCATTTCCCTAATGCTTGTCAAATTTTAATTGTACATGTAACACCCCTCCTCTGGTATACAGGAGCCAGCTAGTAATATGTACTCGGGCCTAGCCCGCAAGATGCTTTTGTGTGGGCTGTACCCACCAACAAGGCCTCTACTAGGATTAGGTATCAATCGACTCTATATAGTAGACTTCGTATGCTCTCCAAATCCGATGTGAGATGAACTCTATCCACTGTCACCCACACCCTGAAAGGAGCCTGCGGTCCTCGAAGCACAAAGGACACCAGTGAATGGCCTTGGCTCTGATACCATGCTGTAACACCCCCTTGGTGTGAACATGAGCCCACCATAGAATATGTCCTCTTTGGGCCTAGCCCGAGGAAATTTGCTTTTGGTGGGCTTGTTACCCACCCCAAAAGGCTCTATAAGGTCGAGGTAGTCAAATCTATTCTATATAGTAGACTTCGTTCTCTCAACTCCGAATGTGGGGATGGAACTCTATCCCCTTGTAATCCCCGTAATTTTCAAAATTTTATAATATATTTTCCTAGAAATATATAGATATATTTCATAAAAACGATCAAATATTATGGATATATTTAATAAAAATATATTTGATTTATCTCGTGAAAATTATTTATTTGAATTCTAATTTCCGTTTAAATATATCCTTACGTAGGAAGTCTACATCTCCTGATAGTTGCACACTCCTTTTATTTTACAAAAAGCATTAACTACTCACAGTGAATTATCTCAGAATACATTTCTAAGCTTGCAGCTCTAATGTAGAAAGCCTAATTATAAGACCCTAACCGACTGAAAAATTAACGTATCACAATAACAATCACAATCACGTTTTATTCTTCGTTTAGTACTTTGATTACTTTTTCTATATATTTACATTCCAACCCTCAGGCTTGCTTGCATTGCGTGGTCGTGCCACACTTCAGTTTTCAAAAAAAAAGGAGAGGAAAAACGTGGCGTCGCTTTGAGTGTTGTGCGATCTACAGGTATCCATAGGACTATACTGTGGCGCAGCGATTTTTATTATAATCTCAACCAACATCTTTTCCCTTCATCATCTTCTTAAAGGCTTGATTTGTCCACAACTATCCAAGTGCCTTAAACCTGAGGGACTCAGATTGTGGTTGAGCAATCACACCACTTTCATACAAGCGCGTGAAACTGCCCCCGCTCAAAACATGTGTAGTCATGTCTGAAAACTAAGTTGTTCCTGCTCCTATCAACTAATCCGTCTTGCGGCCACAACATTGAACAAGGAGTCCAATTTAGGTTGAACATCATCGTTGATGCTCTCTCGAGCACAATTAATTGAAAGGATGCCAAAACACAAATTCGAAAACCCTACATCTTCAAAACACAAAATAACCGATCTCTTAAAAATGACAAACTGGCAAAAGGGAAAGAAATGATAGGAGGACTGAGAAAGAGAAGGCTGGATGAAGGACAATAACAATCACGCAGCAATTTATACTTGTGAGCTGGTCCGCGCGTAACGGGCGCGTCACCACACTAGACCCACCCCGGGTTGTTCTCTCCCTCTTCCTTCTTGTTTTAAATTGTTTTAACTTGAATTATTCTTGAAGTTCTTTTTAATCCAATTGTTCTACTAATAATTTTGAGTATAATCTAAACTATAAATTTACAAAGTTATGATTTGGTGAGTGATTTTAAATTGGGAATCAATGGGTTCACGCGGACTAGGGATTTTCCGGTCCTCTTAGTTTAAGAGATTGATGGTACAGGATTTTAAGGGCGCTTGGATCGTTTTATCTTGAATTTGAATCTCTCCTTGCTTTTTGTCACATGTGACATGTTGTTTTGACGGATGTAATTCTGTGTTTTTACCTTAACTGCATTATATGGAAGGTAATAGGAATGTCGCGTTCTCTATTCTTATTATTTTTATATATCCATTTATTATCTTGATTGTTAAAACGAGTGTTCAATTATAAATACTTTGTAACAATTTGTGTAAAAAAGCACTTCTTTGGGATACACGGCGGGAATTCTGAGCATGTTTTATCTATTTTTAAAATAAATTCGTTTTCGAATTGAAGTTGGGTTTCAGGTTTTGCTTTTTGATTTTTCCCTGATTTTTATGTTCATCAAATAATTTACGAACAAAGTGTATGAATATTCTAACAATAAAGGACTTTGTGTAAATGTTTCAAGATTTCGAAGC
>SNQN01008878.1:4338-27415 GCA_008642245.1 Bassia scoparia | reverse complement strand
TCACCCTTACCCTTGTCCCCTAATCTAGACCTTTGGTGCACTACCAGACATGGAGTCCTTCGCCTTGCTTTATGCAATTATAGGTAAGACTTAAAACGGGTTCCGCAGCTTCCCAAAATAAGTGCGGTGGCGAGTTCTTTACTCATTTGAAGTAAAAACACACAACTTCAGGCATACTCACAATATGCAAAAGTAAGAATTCAATTCTAGCAAACAAAGCAAGCCACCCTTAAATTTTACCCCCAGAGCAGAGGGACCGGACCCAGTCCGGCCTGGTGAGGCCCTGGCGCCCGTATAGTTTTCTGGCGACTTCACTGAGGATTTGACTAAAGCTATTACCTTTTGTGATGTGTGGGCAATACTCGAATTGTTATGCGATTTCGGCGTCCTTAAGATGGCATTGTGTTTAGGCATCCTGCATTACACGGAACTTAGTTCGTTGGCATTGAGTTTCCGTTTTCTAGGCATCACATCTCATATAAGTGTTTTCTATACTTGAGACAAGACCGGGGGGCTCGATTAAGATTGGCGCTGGTGCACTACCTATGTAACCAACTCTTAAGCTTGATGCCTATCCCCACCATGACGCGTGGCTGCGTGCACTACAAAGCTGTAATGGTTTAGACCTCCATTGATCATCACAGCGGGTTGGATGTGTTAGGGATCGTTATGAGCCTAGTCATTGGACCCTCTTGGACACCCGGACTAACCTGTTTGATAACGTAGCAACTGACTCTAGGTGGATGGACTTTTGTTTTTCTTTTGCATATAGGGTTCATGCTAGTGTGACAACGTGCTACGTGCTTTTGACTAAGGACCGTAGCTTTGCATTCATAACAAACAAGTCATTGAGTCATGTAATAGTCCTCATATAGCAAGGTGATCATTCTTTATACGTCGTAATGTCGAAGTGGTTGTAAACTAGAATCATTAGGCGTTACGTATTTTTGAGTCATACAATTGTAAACAGACGTCAGATCTTTGTTCTTCTCCTTTTCAAAAAAAAAARRAARRAARRAAAAAAAAATAATGCAAAAACAAACAAAAAAGTGAAAAATGAAAAATAAAAGGCGAAAGGCAAATTTCTGACGTTCATGCACTTTTACATTTTTGAGTCAGTCAATAAGCAAGGGAATGATCACCCCTAAGACATGCATTGAATCACAGGTTGATTCGACATGGAACTTAACTTTGGTCCATGTGCAAACAGGGTAAGCACCAACGGTTGAGCTCGTAGACATGGGGTTCTCTCCACGGTGCACTCCGTCGATCAACACCATTGCACTAATGGCCACAGAAAACACTCTCATCGACCAGGTTATGGCAAAATTGGACTCATTCGATGCTCGAATCACTAAGCTAGAATTCGATGTGCTCGAAGCTCTCATTGAAAAACCTCGGACACTCGGAAGCGTGATGAGCTCGAGTATAAGATGTTGAATGACCGAATCAATGGGCTTGACAGACTTGTCATTGAGTTGGTCAATATAATTGACCCTCTCTCCACACGAATGTACTTTCTCGGGGAGGAATTTGAAGCACTTAAAGCAAGTAACAAGCGCAAGCCTTGCTTAGACTCCAAGGCTCCAAACCTCAACCATTCAATCCAACTTGATAATTCTACAACAATCCCGTCCACCGAAGGGAGACCCACAAAAATATGCAAAGGCAACGGACATACCACCGAAGATTGTAAAGCATTCGATCCTCAACACTAGAAAAAACAAGAGGCCGTCGCCCTCCTATACCTCTTAAAGTAACAAGGGAGGTTCTCCAAAAGCGCAAGTACTCTTGCCTTGGCTATTCTACTGCACGAACATTCGAACACTTGAGCGCCAAAGGGGTCGTCAAACCCATGGAATCCAGACAAATACTGCAGATATCATCAAAATCGTGGCCATGATATCGAAGGTTACTTCACCTTCAAGAACATTCTTCAAGATATGATCGATGCAAAGAACAAGCCAAGTGAAGGAGTCAATGTCTGCATGCTTGAAGAAAACGAAAATTCTTTTGACCCTTCCACCCTCATAACACCAATTCATCAGGCAAGCTCGATGTAGGTTGCACTAACCGATGGGCGTTTCAATACAGCACAAGGAAAGCATCCAGTCAGTTTGGTCCCACCTCCGTCAAGGGAAGTGTCAGATGCCTATCAACCCTCAAGTGACCCCATGACTTGTGATTGCTACAAAAGGGTCATGATCGAGAAGCTAAAGACAGGATGGGATGGTCTACCCTACCCTACAGGAAAATGACAGACAAAAAACTTTCAAATGTGTAAATGGAAAATCCATGAACCACAAGATCACAATCAAAAGTTGTTGGCTGACCTTTCGAATGACGTGCTCTACAAAATTTGAATGTTATGCGATGCTAAATCTCTAAGCATGCAGGAGCATGTGTGTATGTTGAGAATGGGGAAAGAGGATTCCCGAGTTCATTTGGGATCCATACATTTTAACGGACTTCGAGAAATATCGCCTTAAAGGTTTTTGGGGCGAACCACATAGATAATACCTTGGCAATTATCGTGGAAACGCTCGTTTCGAACTTCTAGCTAAGTTTCCTCCATCATTCTTGTTTTACAAAAAAATAACCACATGGTTCAAAGATTCTGATAGCTGCAACTTTGTACACGGGGATCYTGTCCCCATAAGCAAGGCATCTCTAGATGGCCTCGAAGCACAAGGCTTGGGAGTCTTGGTTGACCAAGGAACCACACCTCCAGCTGAATAAGAAGTTCACATGGCAATGAACAAGGAAGCATTCGATCCCACTAGTCTCATCAAACCAGTCGAAGGCTTATTACATGGTTGACGCAAAACCGTGAAGATCACTACTCCAGGAGGCAAGGTCTTCAAGTGCACCATGGGCGAAGGACCAATGCTCGAGGATTCTGAATCTAAGACTGAGTCTGAGTCTAGTGTCATTGAAGCTAGGGTAGCTAGTCCTAGGGAGTGTCCTCTTGAGTCTGTCAAGGAGCCTAGTATCCCCTCTCCCTTATCAATCAATTCCCTTCAGAGACAAACTTATCTGTACTCTATTCAGAGTTTAATAACATGATCCTTTCTGCTTACTCCTCTTCTCCTTTTTATGATTGCTTTAATTCACAACTCGAATTCAAACAAAACAACAATAAGTTAATAAAGGCAATGGAAGAGCACGAAAAGAAAACATCTGTCATTGAGCAAATAGAAAAGGTAGACATCTCCGACAATGACACGCCGCAGGAGATACAGATTGATCTGACACTGAGTCCGCTGAAAGGGATGAACTGGTTGCAACACTGAAAGAGTTCCGAGATGTTTTTGCTTGGTCCTATGCATTCATGCCAAGGATTGATGCAGACATCGCACAACACAGAATTTCGTTCATAGAGGGGGCTAAACCAGTTAAACAAAAGCTCCATCGCATGAAATCGGATGTTGCCCTTAACATTCGGCAGGAAGTCATTAAGCAACACAATGCAGGCTTTATTAAGGTCGTGAATTACCCTCAATGGATAGCAAATGTGGTTCCAGTACCTAAGAAAGATGGACGAGTTCAAATGTGTGTGGATTTTCGTGACGTAAACAAAGCAAGTCCGAAAGACGACTTCGCTCTACCACACATAGACGTTCTCGTAGAMAACACGACAGATCATGCCTTGCTCTCACTCATGGATGGGTATGTTGGGTATAATAAAGTCAAAATGGCCGAAGAAGACACGAAAAAKACAACCTTCACCATTCCGTGGGGGCTATATTGCTACACTGTGATGTCGTTTAGTCTCAAAAATGCAGTCGCTACATACCAACGAGCTGCCACAACTCTGCTTCATGTCATGATACACAAAGAAATGGAGGTCTATGTTGACGATATGATCATCAAGATAAAAGACTGCGAAGGACATACCCTTGCACTAAGGAGGTTCTTCCAAGGACTACAATAACTCAATATGGCAGTCCCTTAACGTTGAGTGCAACGGCGGCTTGCAATCCCATAGTATGTGTTACGTACTCTATTGCATTGCTGTCACATCATTGGTGAACGTTGAAGTTTAGCTTCTCAAGCTTGCAATGGATATTTGTCCAGGCTCGTGGGTTTTTCCTTTTTGATTGCAYCATCAACTGTAAGCTACCGTTGCACTTAACGTTAAAAGATTATGGGTATATGGTGATTCCTCACTCATCATAAACATGATTTCAAGATGATGGAAGGTACGAAGTGAAAGCCTTACTTAGTATCAGTCCTATCTTGAGAACAYTRCATCCCAGGTAGACGAAGTCGAATACACCTACCTATGACGTGAAGACAATCAGTTTGCACATGTACTAGCAAAACTCGCATCCATGGTGTGAATTCYGAGTTCAGTGACCCAAAAGCCTTTAGTCATTGAACGATGACATGAACCAACATACGTTAGCACTTTACACGAAACAAATGAGTTGCCTAACCTCGATCCAAAAGAGCCATGGTATAAAGACATCAAGGACTACCTAGAAACTGGTGAATACCCTTCTAGAGCAATAAAAAAGAAACAAAGGGCTTTGAGGCGTCTCGCATCTCAGTACCTACTTCAAGGCGGAGAACTCTATAAGCACCACTACAATGGTCTCCACCTACTTTGCATCACTCAACAAGTAAGAAAAACAGTCACGGAGCACGTCCATGACGGGATTTGTGGCAACCACATGAATAGCAGGCTCTTGGCCTCTAAGATCATCAAATTGGGGTATTACTGGACCACCATGGAAAGGGATTGCATGCACTACGTCCGTACGTTCGACACTTGCCAGAAATAGTCCAGTGCGCAGCAGTTCCTCCGTCTCTGCTATCCACATTAGTCTCTCCGTGGCCTTTCTTTACATGGGGAATAGACATAATAGGGAAGATTGCGCCGCCCGAGCAAGGAGGTCATGAATTCATACTTGTGGCCATCGTTTACTTCACAAAGTGGGTCGAAGTAGCGTCATATGCTAAGCTCCAAGCTAAGCATGTGGCAAAATTCATAGAGAAGAACATCATTTGTTGCTATGGAATCCCTCATGAATTCATTATCTGTACTCTTGTACGGGCGCCAGGGCCTCACTGGGTCGGACTTGGTCCGGTCCCTCTGCTCCGAGGGGTACAATTTAAGGGCGGCTTGCTTTGTTTGCTAGAATTGAATTCTTACATTTGCATATTGTGAGTCCCCCCCCGCCCCCCCGCATCTAGCGGCCTCCACAACAAGAAAATCGATTTCGGCCGACCGAACGCATCGACCGTTTTTTTTGGTCGATAATACCGACTGTTGCCGACCGCCTTCAGTCGGTGAAGTTTTACCGACAGAAAAATCGATCGGTATTACCGACCGAAATAACATAGGTCGGTATTACCGACCGGTTTTTGTGGTCGGTAACCTCTCAACATCCAAACCTATATACCAATCTTTCTGCCAAATTTACCGACCGAAAGTTCAACTTTCGATTGGTAAAATAATTTTTTTTTTTAAAAAAAACTGCATGCTGTCCGACTTACCCACTCTCACTCATTTCAATTTTTTTTCATTTCAAAAGACTCTTTTCTCTCTCTTGAGTCTTCTCACACAAATCCTCCTCTCCCCACGACGACCCACCACTCCTCTCCTCACACATTACACACGCGACCCACATGCTCTCCTCAGATGTTTTTCTCTTTCTATTCTCACGCGTCGTTCTCTTCTCTCCATGGGCTCTCTTCTTCTTTCTCTTTCTCGCTCTCGCGGACGACACTACTGCTGACGAGCCAAGATCGCGGGACTTCGCTCACTCCCGTCACCGCGTCGAGGAGCATTGGTAAGCATTATTAGGTTCATTTTTTTTATGATTGTGGGCTTATAATATATGCTAAACATTTTCACTTGTCGCCTAAATCCTGGACTAGCATTAACAACACAATCATCGTTCTTCTTGATTCCAGAAGAAACGCCGAGTTGCTATTGCTCCTATTGGTATATTTTATTGAATTTTCTTCTCCTTGTTTTTCCCTCTTTCTTTTGATACGATTTTTGTTCATTTTTACTATTTTTTTCTAACATTTTATTTTGTTGCCATTATGTTTCAAATTGTCATTTTTATTGCTGTTTTCAACTAGCCTACTCAATTGCTGTTGTTCAAGCTAATCATGTCTTGAGATCAAAGTCAGGTTTACACATCCCTTCTGCTACTTCTGTTGGGGTTTATGATGGTCATGGAGGTCCTGAAGCTTCTCGTTTCATCTCTTCTCTTTCTTCATAGTAAGTTTTTCTACAATTTCCACTTTTCTCATTTGATGTCGATTGGTAGAAATTTTGGTTTATTTGTATTGGGTGTGAATTTGGTGGTTTTGTATGTTGGTTTTTGTTTAGATATTTGATCTGGACTCGTGCTTATCTTTGCTTGTATTGGTGGATATTAGTTTAATTGGGAAGTAATTGTTATTGATTTTACTGCTGTATACAGAAGTTTACTGATATTGGAGTTTTGTGAATTTGAGGAAATGAATAATTTTTGATTGCTTATAATGTGTATATGGTAGTGTTTCTGATGCATGTGTGATGAATTTGGTCGTCTTGTGGAACTTACTTTTTTAAATATTGAAATTGATACCATATGAGGGCAAAATCGATGTTAGTCTCTGTGGTGAATGAAAGTGTCTCTTTGCCCTCACTCGCTGCCTTCAACCTTGCAATAGCTCTTGGGTCAAGATTTTCCATCACTCCAATCCGTCACTCCTTCGTTTGCCTCGTAACACCATTTTATTCCCAAGAGATTCGATTTTGTACGTAACAAAATGGTGGTGTTGAGGCTAGTGTGGGAGTATTTGTTCTGCTAACATTCTGTCATGGCGGGTTACTCACAATCACTTCTCACTATATGTGGGCATTACATTGGTGATAGTACTATCGCAAAGATTTGGAGCATGTAAGTTTAACTTACAAATTACATATACCCTTAGAATTATGTTACTATTAATTTTTAGTTTTTTATTAAAATGGTGAAATTATATATTTGGTCGAAGATGGTTTGGATGGGAGTTTACCTGCGTATCATTTCAGCAAAAGGATTGGTTCCGGGTAACAATTGGATTTTGCACCTTGAGGTAATTCATTATAATGCTATTCTTAAGTCTAAATTCTGAATTTAATCAATTTTCCATTAATTTAATCATCAGTCTATAATTTGCTTATCTACTGAGTATAACGACAACTATAATAATTTATACTAAATGTATAGCAAATCATGAATATTTTGTGCCACTTCATCAACTAGATATGTGTATTGATGTTTGTTAGGGTGGTGGATGGTGCATGATGTAAATCATGCTTGGTGAGGAGCTGAGTCGTCGTGGTTCCTCAAATACATGGCTAGGAAAGGGTCTTTCCTGGAATCCTAAGCAACAAACAGTCACATCATCCAGGTTATATTTCTGTTTTTTTGTCTTTTGTTACTCCTTAACTTGTTGTCTGCATGTTAATAAGGAATGTTAAACTATTGTTATGCATTGATGGTCGTTGATGCTGTCTCTTCGGACTATATATTATAAGTATATACAATGGTACTCATTTAATTGTAAGTTTTCATAAATTATGTTTAATTTGCCTTGGCTAGTCCGAGGTTGAAGGATTGGCCCTTGGCCAATTGGCCGGGATACTTTGACGGTGGAGATTTCTCTTACCTTCTCCCCCGACCACAATTATTGAGGTTCCTTGCAAAGTGCTTGTTGAAAAGTGATTTAGTCTTAAAATGTCGTTTTCATTTTACAATTATAATTAAAAATCTACTACCTCTAATGTTATATGTATTTCAGCCTGATTTGTTTACTGTCACTGGTTTTCTTTTCTTTCTTTCTAATTTGTGCATGTTTATTAAAATTATTGTACAGACCAAATCACTTTTCTTTAGAGGGAAAAATTTTTGGCAGGCAGTGATTGCTGATCTTCTTCCACAAGGGCTGGCACATGCAGAGAAGATAGATTGCTGAGATAAAATTCTAGGTTGCGAAAATGATAGGTATATGACATATACGCGTACTATGATCTGCAGGCTTTGCTTTCCGAAAACTCAACTGGTGGTTTAGCAGTGTTTCTACACTGTGACGACTTCTCCAGATCTTTACCAGAAACGGTTGATGTAAAATGTATCAGTGATGCTATTCTTGAATCTGTTTATTGGTGGAATTTTAGGCCTTGCAATCTCAGCCGATAAAGTTTGCTATTCTTGAATCTGTTTATTGGTACTGGAAAGAGAAGGTATGCTTTGAAGTTCTGTTATGCAGTGCTTTTAGTTCTGTAGTTTATTTCCGTGTTATGCTAGAAAGATAAAAAGGTGTGACATCCCACTATTTTTTTTTGAGGACTTTTTGTGAATGATATGGATTATTTTGATTTTACTTTTCTTAAACGTATTGTTTGGGAGATTCATCTTGCTGTTGTGCAAAAGTTGTCCTTTGAATTGTGGCATTTGTTATAGGGCATTTTGATGCCATATTATTCTATTTTTAATTTTTCTATYATTCTATATATTTTCCGAAAGCCGTTTTGCAATTAAGCATAATGATACCAATGATATTCACTTAGCTAATTTATTTGTGCAATTACCTTCTAATAAGAATCTTTCTTCTGCTGGTCAAAAAAAAAAAAAAAATCTTTCTTCTGTATGATTAAGATTGTAGTTGGATTGTTGGAAGCTTCTATTTTTGCTTTCACTTTTAATTATTTGTGTTTGTATTATCCTGAGTGTTGCTTTTTTCTCTGGAAAATAGATGAATTGTAATTTTGAGTTATTTACACACAATGGAATTCATATGTTCATATTTTGAAATAATTAGAGAAAAAACWAGAMTAGTGTTTGTGCTTGTTTTTGAGGCAATAACATTGGATTTTTTGTTTATGCTGAAGTTGAATGATGCTATGAGTTTGAACAATGAGATTGTATGTCCCAATCAAACTCGAAGCGAATATGTCAAGACAGGCTTGGGCTGAATAACTGATTATGGAAAACTAGGTAGGTCTCTACTCTCTGGTGGAGATCCTGATAAAGAAAATTGAATCGAAATTGTAACATGTTATTGGACCTTGCCAGCTTGCCTCAGGTTACAACTCCATTGGGGCTGTAGAGTGATTGATGAATAGGCTCGATGTATTTTAAATCGATATATTACTGAGGTTGCCATTGAATGCAGGTGAATAAAAAGACGGCCAACAAACACGAGCTGCAATAGCAGATGCTAAAGAGCTTTGCTACTGCTATATATAGCTTCCTAAGAGATCGAGACCTTGGCGGCCAGACCAGTAGAGGAAAGGATTTGTTGAAGAAAAAAACAGGTTATTATGATAGTGATTGTTGGTTCTCATGTAATAGAATTTGCTCCATGACGATAATTGTATATTTTATCAAAGTTGCATTATTGGTTCTATGTAATAGAATGAGTGACTAGTTGAAACCATTAGAAATGCTGGCTTCATTTTTTTTATTTGCCTGGCTATTTTACGACCGACATTTCGGTCGGTAACCTCATTCATCCAATTTATTAGGGAAAGTCCTATTTTACCGACCGATTTGACATTCGGTCGGTATTACCGACCGAAAATTCAGTCGGTAAATAGGACTCCCCTTTAATTTTGGAGGGAAATAAGTTTTACCGACCGAATTTCGGTCGGTAAAACTTTTTTCCCTCCATTTTTGGTAGTCGAAACTCAGTCGAATTCGGTCGGTTAGCCTCCCGACTGAAATCGATCGTGAAATATTTTTACCGACGATCAAAATCCAACGAGGTCACCGACCGATTTTCGGTCGATACACCCTTTCGACGATTTTCGGTCGGTGACTACGGTCGGTCGAAATCGTTTTCTTGTAGTGCTCTACTCAGTTATTGTGAGTTCATTGTCCGAAAGACAACAAAAAAGTTTTCCGTTTTAAACCTTAAGCATGCAAATCTAGGCGGGTTGTTTAACAGAATACTATGCAAATAGTATCTAGTTGTTGTGGCATGTGTTGTTAATTCCATATTCTAGGAGCCTAATGCGGTTGTCCATAGTTATCTTATTAGGGGTGAAACACGAAATTTGCAGGTCTTATATGTGGTGAGACAAGCATGCAAGCACTTGTATGAGGATTTAAAGTTATGCTTAAGGTTGCTTTTAATTTGAATTTTCAAATTGTTTTGTTAATCATATTACTTGTAAATTACATAGAAAGTCGATTTCTAAACAAGCATGCAAAAGGGGTTTAGAATTGAAACGTTGCTCAAACCTACCTCGCAACGCGATGTCGATGACCAAGGACGTAGTTCAGACCTTAGGATCTCTTGTTGAACCTTTAAAACCCTAGAAACTCCTAGATCTGATGCATAAGAGTGTTTGAATGTGTTTGAATGTGTGTGAGTGTGTTTGAATGTGTTTGTGAGAGAGAATGAGAGTGAGGAGAGTTGGACGAGTGAGGGGAGAGAGAGTCGTCCAAAGCTTAGAGAGTCGGAATAGAGAAGTCCTCGAAGCGTTAGGGACTCCCTATTTATAGGCAAGGGTCAATATCGGCCAACAGGGGGAGGTTTTGGGCGTAATTACGCCCAGCACCTCCCATATTTTGGCCGATTTGCCTTGACCCGAATAACGAGATTGCGATGAAATAAAAACGTAGTATAATCGTATAAAATAGATACGTGATTTTATACGATTACGACTAATTTTATTGCGATTGCGGCTGATTTTATTGCGATCTTCGGGATATTTAGCGGATTCGCCTTACGTCGAATTGTGAGATCGTAATAAAATCATACAAAATATATGCATCATTTTATATGATTTCAGCTGATTTTATTGCGATTCTCGTGCTATTTGGCTTCCTCGGGAAGCTTGTCTCGAGGCAAAATATCTTGGGATAGCATGCTTTGCTCGGTTTTTCGTTTTTGCTTAAGAAATTTGTAAATATTAAACCATAAATCGAAAAATTATGGAAAAAATATGTAAATTCCTAAAAGTGCATTGTGTTAAAAATTTCATGCATTTTGGAATTGTTTTCATAATTTAATTAATTTATCGCAAAAAATTAATTAAATTGCTGAAAATTCCAAAAWTTTTCAAAAATGCTTAGAAAATTCAGAAAAATTCCGAAAAATTCTGGGAAAATGTTTAAAAATAAGTTACAATTATTTGAAAATTAAAACTTACTTTTTCAGGTGCTAAATACCTGGAAGAGGTGTTCGGTGTAAGGGAATTTGCCTTCTTTTTTTTAGGGCTTGTCAGGGTCCTAACTCTTTCAATTTGGCTTGTGTGTTGCGAGGGGTGTCTTATCATTGGATGTTTTGGGATAGGGACAAATGTAGGTATCTACAAGTAATAAAAAAACATTCAAAAAAGTTCCTAGGGGTTCTATACTTTGTACTACATACATGGAATGAATTGTTTCGACTCTTTTGCTAAGTGTCACAAATACATGGAATGGTCTCAAGTGCTCATTTGCGAGAATTGTTCCTAAACGTTAGTAGTGTTCCACCAAAAAAATTTTCAATAAATTCCAATCCAAATATTAATAATAGACTCATTCCACGTCTTTAAGTAATTGACTCTTTACTAATGATTTAAAACTGTGGACTCACTTAGGTTCATACTTATTAGAAAGTCATAGTCTAAAAACTTTAAGACTTAATCCATTTTTTTTTTATAAAAAAACTAGAAAGTAAGTGAATAGCAAAAAGACTCGCTAATTGTGAAGCGATGAAAACATGTAGTCTTTAACCAATTAGATTAATTATGGACGACCGGATTTTAGGCACTGTGTTAATTTGATTAGTTCGAAGTGGTCACAAATTTTTAGGTAAAGTAGTGATACATGCATAATAAATACTCACTTTTGTATTAATTTTAGATTAAAGTCCAAGCCCAGCTTCATACCTTGCAATGTTCACAAAGAAAATCAAAGCAAAAGCAAAAGCGAACATACATTGTAGCAAGTTCGCCAAAAGCCTCACACCCTATAGCCAGCCTACATTACAACCAAAAAGTCCTCTCCAAATGAGCATTGTCCAAGCCTGGCTAGGCCAATTCCCCACAAGGTTTCGTCCTAGGCAAAATGAGGAATTACTAGCACACACGACCTCACGAACTACGATTGGTCTGATTTCACTTGGATACGTAGGTAGCCTCTTCCCGAGGTTCGACCAAATTAATAAAAATAAAAACAAAGAGGTCATTTAGATCATCGTGTTGGTTTGAWGTTTTCTAGAARTTTGCAGCACAACTTCTWGGWAGTCTATAACTTGACATARGCTCGAGTTTTAACCAGCATCTCTTAGCCATCCACCTCAATCCCCTCATCTTGTAACCCCTAGTCATAAATTGAGTCCTTTTTGTTTTATAAATCCCAAACCTTTCTTTCTACAATCCTTAGGACTCTGTCACACTTCTTAATGCAATCATGCGGTCAACCTCTTGCTCATCTAGTCAAACTTATGCATAAATCAGCTCCAACAAGCTCGGGGGACTTTGCTTGAATAGTGTCATGACTAGTGTAACATAAAGTCCACTTCTCAAATTGTGGGGGGCTGGCATCAACGAATAAGTCCTCATTCCTTTTTCGTTTCCGGAAGGAGCAACAGACTCAAGTTCATGACTTGAGCGGCCACAATTGAATCCACAAGAAGCAGACATGGCATATCATTGGTAGCTCCAACAAGACTGGGGGCTTGCAATGTAATTAGTGTCTCCATGCATGCAACTTACTCTACAAAGCATGGCCACAGTTCGTTTAGAACCCTACATTGTCATAAGAGTTCTTATTCCAACAACACGCTCTCTTCTTAATGGAGCGCCAAATTTAAGTTTCTGGCTTAAGCATACATCTTTCTTGCATGTTGAGTTGTAAATAAGCATCCCTAGGCTAATGCATCATTACTTGTGCCCTACAAGTTTTGCAACGATCTTCACACTGCCACTCGGAGTCAGTAGGGGCTTACAACAAAAGAAACAAGCTCCTTACATTTATAGCACATTTAATTTCAGCAGATAAAGTACCTTGTGCACTTCCTATGCTGAGAACATATTCGTCACCATGCTCAACCAACAATGTCGTGCTCTTCAACAAGCAACAAAATCAGGTTCATAAAAACCGGGGGGCTCTTAGTAGAAAGGGAAGATATACCTGCARCCCATGAATTTTGCTTGATCACTCATGACGCACCGAGCATGGAAGGATCAATGAAGATTCGTCAATACACTAGGTACAAGTCCTTGCCGCCCTTACAACTACAACAAATGCAAATCATCTCAACACCGCAAAAGGCTCCACAAACTAAGGCTCCAAGCATTGCAAAGGTTAATCTACAACACCGTCACAACACAAGAGGCCCTTCATCATGATTTGGGAGGGCTATCATTTCACCAATGACAACCACGCAATGCCTCTTTCTACGCAACTCGGAAAGGGAACTTTCATCTCAACATGTTGGGGGCTTAATCCCAAAGCGTTAGTCAAGATGGCTCTATTCAACATGTATTTTCAAAAATAACATGTATTCGCTTCCTTAACTAAGTGTTTAATAAAAGTCATTGCGTTAAACAAAAGCATTTCACTATAGTCCTTGCATACTAGGTCTAAGTTGAGTTGACTTGTGAGTCCACAGTAAAAACACAAAGTTGCAAAAGAGTCAAGTTGATGCATCATGTCGCACATGATTTACATGCATAATGTYAGTCAACTCAAAAGTTGAACAAGTCTACTCAACGTCAAGTCCTAAAACGAACTAATGCAAAGCTAGGGTCWGCCTTTAAGTGAAGATTTTGGAGGTACATAGCCAAGGGGAGGGGGTTAACCTCAAAGCAAAGCCAAACAAGTGAACACTAGCATCTCGCAACTCAACAACGCTAAGCTTTGTTTATGCTACAGTCCAACATCTTAAATCAACAACGGGTTAGGTTATCTACACATGCATTAGGCTCCTTGCCTAACAAACAAGTATTGGCTTCCTAAGCCAAGCGCCACATTCTAGGGGCTGACCTCTAGACATCAATAAGCTCAGTCAAAYGAACAACACTGCATGCCTAGGTATGCTCTAGACATCACATAAYGTCCTACTAGGATGACTATACATTTGTAAGGGACAAGCACCGTAGTCCAAGGCAGAGCAAAAGCAAAGGCCAAAGCAAAAATAAAAATCAAAGAATCCCTAATCGAGGTACAACAAATCCCCAGCAAAATCTTCAACAATACCATTTTCAGCAACAACTTTAGCAATAGACATCGTTAAGTAATAAATCATTCTTGATAGCGTAGCCAAAGAAGAGATCATGCAGGCATAAACAATTCAAGCAAGCACCAATAAAAAAATATCGTTATACACCATCGTTGCGCAACGTTAATCCGAAAGTTTTCCTGGAAGACGGCACCGAAAAGGAGTTAAGCAGGCCAGAGATAATGAAGATGAAACAAGCATAAGCAGATTAAGTAGGCACGAGAATAGGGTTAATCCCAAAGTTTTCCTGGAAGGYGGCACCGGAAAGGAGTTAAGTAGGCATAAGCAGACCAAGCAGGCACGAAGAAAAAAATATCTTTATACGCGATCGTTGATATACGCAATATTAATCTGAAAGTTTTCTTGGAAGGCAGCACTGGAAAGGAGTTAAGCAAGCATAAGCAAATCAAACAGGCATAAGAAGATCAAGCAAGCACGAGAAAGGGGTTAATCTCAAAGTTTTCCTAGAAGGCAGCACTCGAAGGGAGTTAAGTAGGCAAAAGCAGATCAAACAAGCATAAGCAGATCAAGCAGGCACGAGATAGGGGTTAATACGAAGTTTTCCTAGACARCGGCACCGGAAAGGAGTTAAGCAGTCATTAGTAGATCAAGCAGGCACCGAAAAGTAGTTAAACAAGAAAAGGATTTATGAAGAATTCTCCTGGACAAAAGCACTGAAGAGGGGTAATCTTAGACATGGGCACCAAAAGAGATTGGTTATTGAAGAATATTCCTTAACGGTGGCATCGAAAACGGTAAAAGCAAGCATATACATGGTTAAATTCCTTGACGGTGGCACCAAAAACGATATGAGACAAGTGCATTTTTCCCTAGCATAAGACGCCCGAGGATAAGACACTCCATGCAACACATAAGCCAAATTGAGAGAGCTAGGGTCATGACAAACCCTAAAAAGGCAAGTTTTCACACACTTGCGCATTTCCCTACACTAAGCACCCTTTAAAAATGTGTTTTAATTTTTAAATAATTTTAAATTATTTTCAAAATTTTATCTAGAATTTTTCAAATTTGTCTGAATTTTTCTAAGCATTTTTGACGATTTTTGGAATTATCAACAATTTAATTAATTTTGCGATAATTAATTAAATTGTGAAAAAAATTCCAAAATTCACAAAATTTTAAAACAATGCACAATATTTTACAAGGAATTTATGCATATTTTTCCATGATTTTTGGACTTGTGGAAAAGTTGTTATGCATTTCCCAAGTAAAAACGCGGAACTAAGCAAAACGACTCATTTCGTAGCTTGCTAGGTTCAATGAAACTTGGATGGTAAAAATTTCGGATCAAAATAATATTCGTAACTATTTTTCTTGAATTTTACATTATATGCGTAAGGCAAAAAAGGCAAGTCGAATCAAGCAAATAAGGAAAGAATACTTGGGCGCTTCAACGCCCAAGTAAAGAGCACCTAGGCGTTACAATGCCCAAAACCAAAGCACTTTGGCATTGTTACGCCCAAGTTCCTTGCCCTCCAAGCTTAGTTTACCTATAAATACCAAGCCACGACCCTCATTTCTCACATACACGCAACATACACATGCTTCATCCACACACTACATGCTCTCACTCTACCTGATTCTCTCCTCACTCTCTCCCTCTCTAAAAACTCTCTCTCTTTCACAATCAAATTCACAAATTCTTTTTCATTTTTAAGACRCATCGCAATTTCAAAGTCTCTTCTAAGGTTTATTTATAGGTTCTTAAGGGTCCGAAGCATCATTCTCGATCGATAGAGCCGTGTTGCAAGGTAAGTTTGAGGCCAATGTCTCAATTTCTTCACACCCTTTTTGCATGCTTGTTAGAAATTTGACTTTCTATGGAATTTAGCATGTAATATTGAATAAAAATTATTCGACATGAAATAAAATCAATCTTATGCAAACTTTTAATTCTTGTTAGCTGCTTGCATGCTTGCAATCACACAACAAATATGTTTTAAACAAGACCGGCAGTCTACATGTTCGCACACCCAAWAAAACTAATTCTTCGACAAATTGACTTTTAGGCACCTTGAATACGAATCTAGAAAACACATGTCACAACAAACTAGACACTATTTGCTTCAAAATCTGTTAAACAACCCGCCTAGTAATTGCATGCTTAGGGTTAAAACGGAAATATGTTTGTTGTTATTGTCTTTTTGACAATGGACTCCCAATGACCGAGTAGAGGCCGCTAGATGCGGGGGGGGGGGGGGGGGGGGGGGGGGGGGGGGGGGGGGCATTGTGACATACTATCGGTCTTACCTTGTCCCTTATGCATGACCGCTTGGTAACGCCAGACTATGGAGTCTTCGCATGCTTTATTCTACTTATAAGGCAAGGCTTAACTGGGTTCCGTAAGTCCCAAATGAATCGGGTGGCGCTTCCCTACTCGTTTTGGTATAATCAACACAATCCAGCCATATTTCACTCTAAGAAGCAAGGCAAGTTCAATTCTAGCAAAACAAGTCATCACTAATTGTACCCCCCCCAGAAATGGAGGGACAGACTAGTTCGGCCTGGTGACGCCTCGTCGGCGTACAATAGGAGAAAGAAAAAAATTGCAAGATTTAGCAACAAACTCCCTTGCATACATAGGGCAAATTACTAATAAGAGAAGTTACTACTTCATAATAATACCTATTGTTAACAGACAATATGCTTATTCAATATGCTTAAAAATAATGAGACATAGACCATAAACTTGAAGTCATTAATGACAAACAATTTGCCGTCAAATCCACACACTCACTAATACAATCCAAATTGTAACAGTTAAAACACCAAAAAAAATTTTTGAAAAACACATACTCAACCTAAACAAAAAACTCAAGCAAATTCAAGAGAACATAAAATCCAATAAAGCTCAAACAAAATTCTAAGGAACTCAGACTGGAATACGTCCGTAATAAAAAAATGAATTGAGACTTTCTTCTCAACGATTCTTCTCTCTAGATTCTAGAGCACATCAGCAATGATCTGTCTAAAATCATCAAAGATTATTATTAAAATCAGAGGCTAGCTACAACAATGCATTGGAGTTGTGATCAATAAAAAATCTCAGGTGATGTTTCACCTCTCTCGTCTTAGAGAGACGAGGACCGTGATTCATCTCAAGCGGAAACTGCTGGGGACCCACGCTGCAAGTGCAGCCATAAATTGTTTTTTTGAACTGATATATCAGCCAAAACGACGAGTTTGGTCTGAAACAAGCAAAACGACGTCGTTTTGGCTGATTCATAAAAAAAATTAGTTTTCACTGACAGTGGGCAGCGACCGCGGCCCGTCGTGCGCTTGCCTCCGTATCGTTGCTGGTGTAACTTGCTTCAAAGTTTGTGTAATTAGTTTCGCCCTTTTTCACATATATAAAAATTAAAAAAAAAAAAAAAATACCAAAATTTCCTAATTTTCAAGATCTATAAATAGGACACCATTATTGCCATAATGTCTTCACTTCCATCACACTCCAAACACTTTGTTAAATTCTAAAAAATTGGTCAAAATTAGTGGTTATCAAAAAAAATAGTAAAATCAATAAAATTCTACAAAAAATTATCAATAAAAAATTCTGAAAATATCCTCACTTATTTTAAAATCAAGTTCACTAATTTGAAGCGTTAAATTCCATTTTCTGGTATTTTTGTTTTTTTGTTTACAATCACTAATAAATGAATAATTTGCCCTTCAACCCTTCAAACTCACAAAATTTCCAAGTTCACCTCATATGCAGAATAACCAACATTTAGCCAATATAGCAAAACCCACTCATACACCACTAATCACAACCAAACACAAGATGTTGAAGCCTAATGCGTTTTTTCTCAAATACCAAATACCGCAACAATATGGCAGCGACACAACCAAGGAAGCAGCAACAGAGATATTGGGTTACCGCGATGATGACGAGGATGATGACTGAAGAGAGGACGCTTGCGGAGCCCATGCTCACACCCGCGGTTTGTCCACTCTCTAGCAAAACCCCACTGTAATCGAGCCAGCAGAAACGGTCTTGGTCCATCGTGAGGAGAGGCTTTGATAGCGTGTTTAATGCGCATTTGCAACTGATCAAACGAGAGCACAAACAAACCAAGCGGAGGTTTGGAGAAAGGTGTAAATAAATCGGTACCAGGCTGCTCGTGCTTCGAGGCCCACGGAACACCTGAACGAGAAATTCAACAGATGCACTGCACGGCAACCATGTGCACGGAATTAATGAGTGGGTTGGTTGCTATAGGAATCTAAACGAGTCCAGTCCGCGCGGGGAGAAGAAAGGGCATACTCGGCATGCAAGACGACTCCACATCAAGGTAGAAGTTTTCTTACGAGTACGCTTGGAAACTTTATGTGACTATGAGAAATGGATAAAAAGGTTGAAACCGTTGGACTAATAGTCTATGGCAAATAAAAGGGTCGCAAAGATACTAGTCAACAGGTGATAGCAGTGGGAAAAGGGTCCGCGTTGAAGATGATGATGATGAAGATGATGAGTATGGTGTGTCCAAAAAAAGTGTCAGGCCTGATGGGGTGAAGACGGCGAAGGCGAAGGCTGTGCAACACCGCAGGGTAAAAGGTGTGTCATCCTCATCGGGTGATGTCCTTGACCTAGACGAGAAAGCTTCAATATATACTATTTGAAGGGAAAATGACTTTAAGCCTAAGGAGGAGAAGCTAGATTAGTAAAGAGGCAAAGGAAGTATGCGGAGGAAATGAAGAGATGAAGCAAGCATGTTGCAAACGTTGCTGAGTAAGCATCACCATTAACCCAAAGAAGAGAGATGAGGACAAGTTACTGGCGAGCTTGTCGGAAATTTTTGGGTTAATTTTTAGCTTAGTATGTGTTTCCTTAGTGTCCATTTGTGCCTATAGGTTTTTTACCTTTCACTGAAAGGGTTTTTCCTATTTGAGGCTTATTTTAACGAGTGCAATGTGTGCTAGTCAATTTGGTGATTCGTTTTAATTGATGTATTAGAAGTCATTTGGAAATTCAATCTAAGCATGTAATGTTCTGTCCATATGCTCAATATTGTTCTTAAATCACACTCTACACTATTTGTTTTGGACAAATGCTTCATGCATGCAAATTTATGAGAGTTTTGTTCATCGTTGCATGCATGGGTACATCACCTTTATTTTCAACGGTCAAACTACGGCAACAATGCTGCAAATTTATGAGAGTTGTCATCTTGCATGTCATGGAGTACTATCACCTTTTATTTCAACCGGTCAAAAGCTATGCAACATGCATGCAATTTATGGAATTGCTGAGCCCATGTTTGAAGTGACTACCAAGCACGCTTTAGATTGAATTGAAAGGGCTTCACTGGCCAAAATAAATAAGAAGCGATTGAATTGAAATTACTGATGGCAAATAAATACTGACGGTTGAAGCTACTCAAGCATGCTTGTTGACCTGAAAGCACTACTTGATTGCAAAATGAATGACACTAAAGAATGATGTGACAACACAAGCACGCTAGAAATGTAAAGTTAATACCAGAATTCGTAATCCAGAATTCATTACATAACAAGTTCACTATGATAAGAAGGAAACAAAACCAACTAACAACACTACACCATATCAAAAGGCATTCACCTAGCTCATTCGTCATCTTCCCCATCATTAATTCATTAGATGAATTAGATGATGTAAATCATGGATGAAATCACAATCATTCACAATCAAAACATTAGCAGCTCAACCACGTCGACGAAAACGTGTAATTGAAAGAAATCGTGGAGGAGGGTCTATTTAGTTTTACATGACTACTTGTCGCTAACAACACCATTATCCACCCAACATTTTCGAAGGAAATTCCGCATGAGGAAGGAGTTATTCCTTGTATCATCCGCGGTAAGCACATCTGATGAGTCTTCAAGAGACCCAACGCTGACAGGTCGATGTAGGGTTGTCACATCTGCAAAAAGTTGTCGGCATATGAGAATCTAGCGGATGGTTTAGCAGCTGATTGCACAGATGAGTACTTGCGATATGAAACATGCACATCTTGCTTGAAGAAATTCACAGAAAGGGTTATAATTAATTTGGAGCTTGAGTATTTGAGGAGGTCCCAAGCTTAGAAGACTACAAACGTATTTTACGTGTTAACGAGAACGTGGTTTCCAAGGATGATGGCTAGCATGACTGGCATGCACTGGGAATGGAAAAAATGCCCTGCTGTCGTGAAAAGCGCAATACCAAGGTCGAAGTGGCACCGCAACCCTTATCCTAGAAGCCGGTTCCACTCACATCTTTGATATGGCATTCTTTCTTCGGTATATCGGGTCAATGCTGATCTTGAACGTTTTGTATCGAAGCCGTATTTGGATGCGTTTGAACGGTCATGGCCCGCCAAGCTGAGTTCGGGGTCAACTGGACGCCGGTACATAGATTGTGCTACTACTCACCGACGGGATCTATGCTCAGATGGGCTGTATTCAACAAGGAATCAAGCTCCCAAACTGATACGCATCGATTGTTCGCTTGAACGTCAGGCAGCAGATTAGGAAGATTTGAACGTGCCTTTGGGTTTAAAAGCTAGGTTTGCATATTTCGAGACCATCTTTAGCGTGGGATGAGGATTCCACTCCGAATATAATGATGGCCTGCATCATCATGCATAATATGATTGTGGGACGAAGAGCAACGTTCAAGGGTTACCAGATTCCGACTGAAATTTGTAGAAGACAACCTCATACACGTCAGGCAAAGGCGGAGGAAACAAATAGAGGTCTAGCGCACCGGTGGACGAGGATAATGAAAGTTTGATTATCAGGTGGAACGTCCGTTACATGAAACAATTATTGGCTCGAAGAAATGACTGCGACAGGCATAGGTTATTATCGATTAAAGATGAATGATTGAACACATTGGAGAACGTAGAAGAACGGTATTCCAAATTAATGATTCAAATGTCATGTGTTAAATTGAAGTTAATTGTAGATTTTCCTTAGGTTTTTTTACCTTTCCATTGAAAGGGTTTTTCCTATTGAAGGCTCTTAATTGAATTAAGTGTTCACGTTACATTAATTCAATTATTATTCATTTATAGTCTTATTTAATTCAAGCCGAATTAAACAATTTAATTAATGGAATTTCTTCGCAATAAATACGTATATTCATCGAGAACTCTAAACGTTGCCAGAATTATCGGAATTCGGAGAAAAAATTATGCCGAATAATAATGATAGTGGTGCACCCAAGCCGAAATACAATTTTAAAACGAATTATTAATTAATTCCGGTTTAAATTCAATAATCGAAAATTAATAATATTCGCAATTACTATTAATCGCCGAATTAAAGATACCACGGAATCCGAAAATATAAATTGAAAACAGGTTTTATTACTTAATTCGTGTTAATAAATTCAATAACCGAAATTTATGAAGTTAACCGAAATTTACAATTAACGTAATAACTTAAGCATAATCTCGCTTAACTAATTCCGGAATTCACATAATTGTAATAGACACAACTAAATATAAAAAATTGATGAGTTGGAAGTGAGAGAAAGTGTTGTGGGGTAAAGTGATAAAGTATGAGAGAGAGGAGTGATGAATTTTTTTGTATTGTGTGAAAAGTGATTGAAAAAATCATTGAAATGGAAAAAGAAGAGTGAGAAAATGTTAGAGAGAGAGGGATGATTGATTTTTTCCATCATTGATGGGATTTGCTCTAAGACTTTCGATTGATACCATGGTGAGGAATTCTAGGGCTCGTCGGAATCTGCGAAGGGAGATTGATCAAGCTTCTAAGGCTGCTCGACCTTCTTCTGTTGATGATGGTTCTCACAGTTCCCCRGAAGTGGCGGCGGAGCTAGATGAGGACGTTTTGACGCCTTGCAAATCGGTGCAGTATTTGGTGACTCAAGGAGAGGTTCGTCGCTCCTTCTCTAATTGGTTGTCTTCCATTCATGAGAAGCACACAGTGGCTCAAATTTTTGCTAATCCAAACGAGGTTCGATGTGTCCCTATTTTGTTTGACCCCATTGATATTGAATGTGTGATTGTGGATGATGAAATTGGTTCTGGAACTGATTCTAGAATTGCTCATATTCACCGTGATGATATCCAACCTAAAGTGGATTATTGGTCCTCTTCGATTGTTGTTTCGATTTTGGGAGCGAATCCCCCTTTTATTGTTTTTGAGGGCTTTATTAGGCGTATTTGGCATCTGTATGCTATAGATAAGATTGCAGGGGTTAACAAAGGGGTTTTTCTTATTCGTTTCATGTCTGTGGCGGATTGTGATTYTGTTATGGTGACGGAGTGACCCTTTTTTGATCATAAAACCTGTGATTATGTGTTATTTGTCTTCGGATGCTAGCTTTAGCAGAGCCGATGTGTGTAGTGTTCCCATATGGGTTAATGTTCAACTTTATTTTAAATATTTGGGTTTTGGTGTGCTTGAGAGAATTGTTAAACCTTTGGGTACCTTATTAAAATTGGACCAAGCTACTCTTAACAGAGATCGATTATAGTATGCCTGGTGCTTGATTAAGATGAAAGTGGGTTCTGAGGCCTTAGATTGTTTGCATTTCTATGATGAAAATAATGCTCTTTGTGAAGTGGCTGTGAAATACCATTGGAAGCCTATTCTTTTTCCTTCTTGCCATAGACTTGGTCTTAAGAAGGAGGATTGCAAGAAGGGGAAGCCTTGTGGTAGACAACAATGGAAACCTAAAGACATGGCTAAAGCTGTGTTGGGTCCTATTCTTGAGCCTACGATGGATGGTGCTAAAGACAATAATTACAATGATGCTGCTGGTTCTAATATTAATGTGGAGGCTGCTGTTGTTGTGCCGACTCCTGTTGGTGACAAACCTATTGATCCTCTTCTTGTGGAGGATCCTAATCAATTTCAG
>SNQN01008877.1:10772-27418 GCA_008642245.1 Bassia scoparia | reverse complement strand
TCCGTGGCTCAAGCCCACGCAAAGCACCTCGATGTAGTACCAAGCCGCGCGCCCGCTATACGCTGAGGGCGCGGCCTACGTCCTACAGATAGATTGATGTTGTTGTTCTCTAATCCGACTTAGCCTATTTATAGGCGTTTAAGGTGAAGATCATGGGTGGAAGCTATCCTTCTTGACGGTTCCTTGCCGCCTCTTTTCATATTTCGAATCCTCATGCTTCCCGTGTAAAGTCATAAATCGGTACATTACCCCGTGTAAAGCCATCATTAAAACATCATTTAGTATGTGACGTCTGCGTGTTTGGTCATTAAGTATTGTTCATCATTAATGAAAAGCATACTATACATTACCCCGTGTAAAGCCATCATTACAAAGATATTCATTTTAGCAAAATATTTCTTTCAATATCCATTAATAAGGTGAACATTCAGAAGTACAATTGTAACATTGCGATGTAATGTTTTTTGACAAAAGGTTCTGAAATAATATATACTAGATCATAAACAATATTTTGAACTACTACTGCTCATGACATATCAAAAGGAGTCAGATAGATTTACATTTCAAAAGATCTAAATATATAGGCATATATATACTTCTTTGGATAACCTTCCACGGAAGAACAACCATCGGTGCGACTGGGAGTTGAGCGACGAATTACATGACATCCTCACGCTCAAAATAACCTTCAAAATCATCATGTTCAGAAGCGGTCATGTCCCAATTCACATACCTTCACCACTTGATGTAGTCATCCCACATTTGGCAAAAGCACTTGTAACGTACTGTTTGAATAGCATCGCCAGGCTTCTTAGCCAACAAGACCTCATAATACTGACCTCTCAACATGACGGCATGATCATGAAACATGATCCTATCTCTAGCGCCCACAACAAATGCCTTACACACCTGCGATAGGTTGTGTAATGTTAGAACATCGTCCTTCACATGCAGAAACAGATGGGCATTGATAAAATCTACATTATGAAAGAGCTGAATAAAACTTCTGTTGGTTCCTCCTTCAACCTCTTCCTAAATCAGCGGTCTCTCCCCCCCAACGCCGGGCTGGTCAATGGATAAACGACTCCCTCTTCAAGTTAAGAAACTCAACCACTCTTTTAGTTGCCTAGTGATGTTTCTCGCATTCATCTGGATACTCCAACGTTTCATTTTTTGCAACACCTTTTCTGGGATGGTTCAGGTGTGGATGTAAATAGTATCCAAATAAACTCCCTAGTATCCTGTAGCCATTTCGAGATGAGAAATTTTAAGATGCAGACTTCTCTGTTCGGATGCATGATATCCATGGCTTGAAACATTTGTGTTGAGAAGAGAGATTGGGAAGAGAAAAATAATATGACTAGAGAAAGAAAAGGGGAAGTGTGAATGAAATGAAATGAAGAAAGGGGGTATTTATAAGAGAAATTTATGGGAGTATAGGTGATTTAAATAACTCCCTAGAAACCGTCATTCGAAATGACGTGCTTTAGTGGCGGTTTTTTAACCGTACACGTCACTTGGACTCGTTTCGTGAAACTTCCTTAATAAATAACTTGACTTATGAAAATATTTTGGATATTATTTTCACAAAGTCATTAATTATCGTAACTTGATGGGAAAATTCTGGTGAGGAAATGTTATATTTTTCCATCATTTTGTATTATGGTAATGAAAAATATTCAAAAATGAACCATTAACCAAAAAATATATTTCGAGATTATATAACTTGACAAATGCATAATAATATCATAACAAAAGGTGTATAAGCTAGATATAGGTGTAGATAATCACTTTTAGATTTAGCATCATGCACACTTATTACCGCTCATAAGTGAAACATCACCAACATGTTTTTAATATCTTATGAACTTTCTATTGTAGACAAAAGAGAAGGTGTGAAAAGGATCACCAAGATCAATATTCCATCGCCAACATATAGTTCTGAATCGGCGTCGTCAAACATGTCTCCTTCTGAAGCGCATTGCTCTCTAGTGATTTCCCTTGCACACTTTCCCTTCTTAATTGGCCTCTTCAATACACGCTTCTGACGTCATTGCTTCTTTCCTCTAAAGTCTTCATCAGAATCCCCTACCGGATCACACCAATCATTATCTGGTTCCTTCTTAAACTCCTACTATAACTCTTCCAAAAATCGCCCCTCGTTTGCACGGTGTTCCTCTTCTGTGTATGGACGACCAATCACTTTATGCAAGATGAGGAATTGCTAGAACTCCTCATTTCTCAATGCCTTTCTTTTCTTGTCTCTCAGCTCAAAGGAAAATGAGGAGAAGTATTACTCAACGCTTGACCACATTATACCTTCAAACCCTTGAGACCTGGCTTTACTAATCACATCGAAACGAAAGTCCATCGTCAGCTTAGAAGTTTGATTCAACGAGAATTGTTAAAGAGAAAGAAATAAAAACACTTATCACAATAAATAGAGATGATCAAAATACAATTCTTTCTTCGGAAGTGAGAGTCAATTCACTTAGTTGCATTAGGCATTTTATAACGAAGAATGTGCTTGTACTTAATATGTCTCACCAACCTTTTATACCCATAATCTTGTCTATTTACCGGGGGTAGTAGAGTCTTTTCCTGTTTCCACATTGTTGGTCAACTTTTCTTGGTTGAAGCGACACGTAAAAGGATATAAAACGTCGTCCTTTGCCTCATTTTCTTTCCAAACAACAGTATCCTTTCTAGAAATTCCTCCTTCCACCTCTGCATTTTATAACCGCCAGATTTTCTCCATTGATTTCGTCATGGCACTATCTCCGGAAGCACTTCGTCAATGCAAAAATTCGAACCTTCCCATTGACCCAGTCCTCTTGTGTCTACTTATTGAAAACCACAAAGACTCATTTCAACCTGATTTGTTCTAGCACATAACCCATTCAAGCAAAAAATATGTAGCTTCTATTGGTCCTACATTTTCATTTTGATTTGAAAATGAGGATGATAGGAAGAAATTTCAAAGAAAGACTGCCCCAACATTCCCCAAATATTTCTTTGGCAAAGATGGTATTCGAGCAACCGAACATATACTAATATTCCCTAGGTCCAATAGGTGAAAGTGAAAGGAAAGGGAACACAAACCCATCAATGGATCTTGAGTCAAAATCCAGTCAAGAGTTGGGTTCGAGACATGATTGCCCGTGACTAGTTCAAACAACTTGAAAGTTTTCATCAGCCATGGCAAGCAAAACGGATTATAAGCTTCCTTAAACTCACCACAATTAGAAAAATCTCGTTTAATGGATCGCTTACTTGCGCTTTGATGTCTGTGTGGGATCCTGTCCTAAATTGTTTCATTCTTCGTCAAGCACTGATGACAATCACTCTAGATGACGTGGACTTTCTTACCGGGTTGTCCGCATAGAATGATGATGGTCAAGTCTTCAGAGCCTTCTCCGTGGTTCAAGGTACAAAATATTTATAAACCAGATGCCAAATTGGCTTCAATGCACTTATCACATATTTTGACAATTCGTCTCGACAAGTCACCAAGGAGGAGGTACTTTTCATTCTATTAGCCCTTACTCGCTTCATGATGTGCAAATTTGGTAGTATCTCTTCTATATTTATGCCTTTAGCTGTAAACATATCCTTCAACTCATCATTTCTAGCGCCGGGAACCATTATGTTAGGACAATTGCATTGTTTCCTATCTAGATGTAGACGAACTATTATACATGGGGACAAGCTAAATCGCATAGGTGGTCATCTATGGTTACTCACTTGTTGGGGAAGTTTATACACTGATCTTGGTTTCAAATTGTCTCAAAATGAGATCATCGCTAAACTTCAACAAGGTAGTAAAACCTAGACCACAGATAAGAATCGCATCATCACCTGTTTGTCACTGTCTGAAATGTGCTTCATTTGTTATGATCATCAACAGGTAGTAGATACCTCGTTGACCATAAAATACCTCATTCAATTGGACCCACCTCCTGGTGATTGGTACCCTTTAAGCAACAAAGACAGGACCAACACATTTGGCCTAGGAATGTTCGACAACACCCTTGACTGGCTGAAGAAGGTCGATATGTCGCTTTCCTTCACAAATGACTCCAAATTCTGGTGCTCGATTCTAACCGCCAGAGATATGCCTAAAGAAGAGCCTAAACATTTTGGTTTTGAAGTCTACAACCCTGAGCTCGTCGCCAGGCAGTTTGGATTATGTTAACCCCTAGCCATACCTATTTTGACCACAGAAAATCATGGCTGGGCAACAAGGTACATGTTCACTGAAGAAGACGTATGGAAGAGCCCAATAATTTAGTTTAAAACACACTCTCTACCTTCTTTCAGTGCTTGCGAATTGGTCACTCAAAGTTATACTTTATGGTGGTATGATGAAGCATCATAGAACAATACCGCCAACAAAGTCATCAATAACTTCACCTTTAGTGTCACATTGATAGTACGTTGTCTCATTTGTGGTATTATCCATCCTTGCATTCTAATTAATCGTTTCAGTTCACCTTCCTTTCTGTTTTGATTGTGCAAAAAGCAAAGGAAGCAAGAAGAAAGCGATTTCTTCTTTCAATAAAAGTGTTAATGATCTGACTGAGATTACCGTCCGCGCAGCTGAGCTTAACGCAATATAATTTAATGCGCAACCTTTCTTCATAGATGATGAAAAGTGTCACCACAACATTCCTCACCTACCGATTGTAAATCATCAAGAAGCCTTTGAACGTCCTTCCCGAGCTGGAGAAAAGAAAAGAGGCAATAGGCATAGAAAAATCATCACTTCTAGCCCTTCAACTCGTACTCAGTATGCATTGAAGTTAATTCAGCCAAACTCTAATGAAGATGACTGCCAACTCATCTAACATAACATGTTACCAAGTCTATTCTTAATTAAGCTTTCCTTGTCACAAAGTTGACCTCATGATTCTATGTTCCAGCATTCCTGAGTTTGAAAAGGAAGAACTTTGAAAAACCTCCTTCCACTGGCCCCACAATTATCAATAGAGATGAAGAATAATTGATGGTAGACCCTCCCTAAGTCAAAGCACAAAGCACCCCTTCCGAAGTTCAGAAAACCAGCAATGATTGCCAAGCTTCCAACAGCCATCCAAAGAAGATACAAAAGAGTCACTCCTCCATTCTCGATGACACTACATCTCATTCATTTGACACTGTATCCACTCCTGTCTCCTCGTCTTTGGACATTATTGTACCCTCATCTTCAGACATTGTTCCTCTTGGAATCTTGCAAGCCTACCCTACTGCTCCCGATGTTGAATCCTCTAATCATGTCCCCTCCGCGGATCTTGAACCTATTTTGGAGACCCTTCAAACATCTAGTGTCTAGCTCCAAGAGGTCAACACGAATGTTAATCCATAACAGTGCATCACTAAAATGTTCTCAATTGAAGTTGAATCCAGTCCATCAATTGATCAACCGATGGAACAAAATACAACCGAACAAAAAGACATGGATCCTTCTGCGGAAACCTCGGCTATAAAGAAAACACAAATGTCGTCAGAAATTGGAAATGAGAATGAGGCCATAGAGGTGCTCAGCATAATAAGAGCAAGTAGCCAATCCTTCCCTATAAAGGGTGCATATCAGCTAATTGGTCACAAGCTAGGTAATTTTAATTGCACATGCTGTGATTTGAGTTTCCACACCATGATTTTCTCATCTGAACTTTTATGCCAAGCCCTTCCCAGGTAGCGACCCAAGAATTCATACAGGAAGTCCTTGACAACTGCTCTAAAGTAGATAATGATCTCAGTCCAAAGATTCGTGCCTTTGCCATGCTTTCCTTGTGAAATTTGGGGGATATATTAGCCTCTACCAACAATTTTACTTGAACCTTATCGGGACTATATTCGTGTTATCTTCTTTAAGAGAGAGCTCTTCTAGAAGGATTTCTCTTCCTCTCGAAGGGATATTTTGGGCACTTTACAGAAAGGAGATCACCTCTGGGCTGAAATAGATCAATATGTTGAGGAACAAGAATGCCTTGCAGCAGCTAACAGAGGAAGAGCACTCTCTTCTAGCTAAGGTAGTAGCCATTAGGCAGGAGCGGCAACAATGCGTTCTTACATAGGAGGCTTACAAGAAGAAATAACAAGACGTCGAGAAGCAATTGCATGTTTGAGGGCAAAAGGTGAACAAGTCATGAAACCCCTTTAGGATCACTACACTAAAGTTGGCCTTGTCGCCAAGGGCCAGATCCTTGTGAGTACACTGATGCATCATGCCAATACTGTATTAGCAAGGAGGATTTCTCGTGGTCAAGAAGACAATTAGAATAGAGAAGGGAATCGTTTCCATGTATTTGAAAAACTATCGTTGTTGTAATAGTATTTAGATTGAACTTCTTTGCTCATGTACTCTATTAGCTATTTGTTTCATGATATACCAGGAACAACCCTTGTGATTTTCTAATACTTCATCATGCTACCATAGTAACATGATTTCGTATTTAGGAGTTTGTATGTGGGATTATTCATGACTTGTAATAGACATCTCCCCAAATTATAGGGATATTTCATCTTGATTTTGTATAATTCCATCTTTAATAGTATTTTGCGAAGAACTAGGGTTAACTTGATGTATCATAAAATAAGAAAATCTGTCTTACTGTATTATTTGAATAAATTCAGACAAATATACAACTTAATCTATATACATAAAGTAAACTAGTTCTCCACGTAGCTCAAAGAATGATACCACTGCTTGCCCCTAAGAGATGCCCCTTGGAAATCAATTGGCTTAGAATGGGTTTTAAGCACCACGCTTTTCACTACATAGGATACTTTAGATGCATTTTGTGATTCATCATCTTCAACAACCTCTTCGCTATGCTTGATTGCATTTGACAACACTTTCACTCTAGGTATCAGTCGATTCTCAAGTTTGAGAGAAATCCCTTCATCATTAGGCAAGGTCTTCATAAGTATCGTGGGAAATTCTAGGTTAATATCGATCAAATAGGCAACTACATCAACACAAACTACCTCATATTCATTACCATTCCATAGTATTACTGTATGATGTAAAGTAGAAGGAATAGCATAAGTCCAATGCAGCCATTATCTCCCTAGAATCACATTACCATTACCTTCCCCTTTTATTTTATAGAAAGCTAACCAAGTCTTAGAAGTACCTACATGGACGTGAATACATGCCAATCCTTTAGCACTCTTTGACTTACCATTGAACGTAGTAATGCTAATTTTAACGCTAGACAAATTTTCTTACCCTTACCTAATTTTCTAAAAACTGACCGAGGCATCAAATTTATCATAGCACTAGTAACAATTAACACCTTGCCTAGCTTGATTCAATCTATATCATTTGTAACATAAAGGGGCTTATTATGTGAGTTGTCAGCACTAAAATCCTTGATTAAGTGCTCCATAACTAACTGTTCTTGCACCTTAGGGACAAGATCCTTTGAGCAATTTACCAAGCTCAGCTGAAATAGTAGAGGTCTTACCTGCTGCGTCAGCTTGGTACACTCCATCGGCCCATGAAGTTTCCTTCTACACGGTCCCACAGGCTTTAAACACTGGGGGAAAGTGACTGCGCAACAAGTGTCGGACTTGCAATCACCTTCTGAACAATTTGGCAAAAAAATTAAGATCTGATTTAGACACCTCTAAATCCAAGCCCTCCAAATCATAGTGCACCAAATCTGCATCAGACACCTGCTCAATCATCAAAATGTCTTCTGTGAAACTTCCTGTCCCATGGCTGGCTAGGTCTACTTCAATAGGATCTTTCATCAGTTCTTTAACTAACTGGTGGTTCTGAATATTGACATCTGAAAGTTCTTAGATGCTCCCTAAATTGTCTCTCTCTAACGAGCTTCTGCTACCAAATGAGGCTTCAACAACAAATTTCCTCCACAAGGTCCATCCACTTATTTTCTACCTGAATAAGCCTGGGTCTCTAAAACATCTTCTCTCAACTTCTCTCTCTGGCTCCCATCCAAATGAGGCTGGGTTATAGGAATTCCTTCCTACAACTTCTTTGTCTAGACGATACCTAAATGAGGATGGGCATTAAGAACATCTCCCGTTGACCTGTCTTTCCTAATAGCACCCGAAATAGATTAATCTGGAGATTCCCTTTGTCTCTCTCCAATTGCTTTCACCCCTAAAATGAGGCTCCTCAATAGATATGACCTTAAGCATTCCCTTTTGCAAGGCCTCCTTATCCATATCAACTGCATTTGCTTGTAATTGGCTAGTAGTTGCTTCTCGAATCAACCTAGCCATCTTCCAAACCCTTCTCTTCACTTTAGCAAGAGTCAGATCATCTACCTCACCTTTGTCAGCGCTTGGAGTGTTATCCTTTTGTCTTGCTTCTACCTCCTAGAAACCTTAGTCTAAACTTGGTACCACTTCAATCTTGCTCTTTAGTTGGACCACTTTAGGCATACCCTACCTGGTCAAGACTGAAACAGTAGAGGGCATTCGAGGAAGAGTGACTGGTCCCCTCCTTAAACTTCTATCAAATTGAGAATTCTGATGTGTAGGTACTTGTACGGGCGCCGAGGCGTCACCGGTCCGGACTGCGTCCGATCCCTCTGCCTCGGGGGGTACAATTTAAGGGCGGCTCGGTTTGTTTGCTAGAATTGAATTCTTGCTTTTGCATATTGTGAGTATGCTTGGAGTTGTGTGTTTATACTCAAAATGACTAATGTAAGTCACCATCGCATTTCTTTTGTGAAGCTGCGGAACCCGTTTTAAGCCTTGCCTATAATTGAATAAAGCAAGGCGAAGGACTCCATGTCTGCTAGTGCACCAAAGGTCTGGATTAGGGGACAAGGGTAAGGGTAAAGTAGGGCACAAACCCCCCCCCCCCCCCGCGCTTCTAGCGCCACTACTCAGTTATTGCGAGTTCATTGTCCAAAAGACAACAACAAATAAGTTTTCATTTTAAACCCTAAACATGCAAAGTTACTAGGCGGGTTATTTAACAAAATACTATGCAAATAGTGTCTAGTTTGTTGTGGCATGTGTTGTTAATACCGTATTCCAGGAGCCTAATGTCGATTGTCCATAGTTATCTTATTTGGCGTGAGAACACGAAATTCGACGGTCTTTGTTAAAGCATATTATGGGTGTGAGACAAGCATGCAAGCACTCGTTCGAGGAATTGAAAATTATGCCTTAAGGTTGCTTTTAATTTGAATTGCCAAGTTTTTATTAGTCAATATTACAAGCAAAGTTACATAAAAAGTCGAATCTCAAACAATCATGCAAAAGGGGGTCTAGAATTGAGACGTTGGCCTCAAACCTACCTTGCAACACGATGTCGAAGACCAAGGACGTAGCTTCGGACCCTTAGGAAACCTTATCGAGCCTTAAAACCCTTAAAACCTCCTAAATCTAATGCAAAAGAGTGTTTTTGAATGTGTTTATGTGTGTATCAGAGAATATTTGAGGAGAGAGAGAGTATTTTAGGAGAGGGAGATAGTGTTTGAGAGGCGTGAAATCGTGCGCCAACCGTCCCAAAAGTTTCTCCCAAGCAGACAAAGTTGCAAATGAACGAGGGGGGGGGGGGGCTAGTATTAATAGGCAAGCTAAGGGCTGAAATCGGCTAAAAAAGGCAACAAACTAGGCGCAATTGCACCCAAAACTAGGTGTAATTATGCCCAATATTGGGCGCAATTGCGCCTAGTATTTGCCTGATTTTTATCGATTTGCCTTTCCTTAAATAGAGAAATCGTATAAAATAAAATCGTGATAAAATCCAATAAAATATGTGCGTGATTTTATACGATTGCAGCTGATTATATTGCGATCCTTGAGATATTTGGCTTCCTTGGGACGTTTTTCTCGTGGCAAAATATAACGGGGTGGCCTGCTTTGCTCGGTTTTGCATTTTTGCTTAAGAAATTCGTTATTATTAAATCATAAATCGAAAAATAATGGAAATGTAGTATTTTTTGTTAAAATTTCGTGAATTTTGGAGCTTTTTTAAAATTTTCATTAATTATTAAAAAATTAATAAATTGTCGAAAGCTCCGAAAAAACGCGAAAAATGCTTAAAAAAATTCTGAAAAATCATGAAAAATTCTAGGAAAAAGTCTAAAAATATGTTAAAATTATTAGAAAATTAAATCTTACTTTTTGAGGTGCTAAATGCTTGGAAGAGGTGCTCGGTGTAAGGGAATTTGCCCTTTTTTAGGGCTTGTCAAGGTCCTAACTCTCTCGATTTGACTTGTGTGTTGCAAGGGGTGTCTTATGATTGGCCATCTTGGGCTAGGGACAAATTTAGTTATCTACAGTACCCAACTTGGGTTGTTAGGGTTAACTTCTGTCCTTATTAGCTCAAAATCTAACATGTCCGCACAAGAAGGACATATAGAGAAGCGTAACTTTTTCAGGCCTTCCACACCCGTTGTTTGTAGGGGAAACTTCTAAAAAACCTCTGTATATGTTTAATCTTTCTAGCGACCATCTCCATCATGATTACCATGGGCAGTACCATTGCCAGGCAATGCCTCACTATTCTCAGCTTTCTTACCTTTGGGTTGAAAATTAGCAAGACAAGTGCCTGGTATTCTTGCTTTGAGATTGTCAACCCATCTGTCCTCATCTTTTTGTTGATGAAGCCCTTGAAAGCCTTACACTGATGAGTTGAGTGCATAGTAGTGAAATGCCACCTGCACATGCTAAGGTTGTCATAGTTTTGCTCTTGGCATTTTGGAGCAATTAGAACACCTTCATTCACAATACGTTTGTACAATCTCATAGCAATAACCACATTAGAAAGCTCCTGCATGTCAATATGAGAAATAGCATTAGTATCAATACCAACCATATTACAGTCTATCTCATATTGTTCTAATTCTGATAAGAAATTCAGTATCAATTTCACAAGCATTTGCACGCTTCGCAAGAAAATTAATATTTCCTTTGTTGTTGTCATCCTGTATCTTATTCTTGAAAATTACACAATCGTTAGTCTTACCGCTCCTAGGTAATGACCCAAGATGTCATACAGGAAGTCCTTGACAACTGCTTAAAATCAGAGAATGATCCCAGTCCAAAGGTTCGCGCCCATGTCATGCTTTCCTTGGGAAATTTGGTGGACATATTAGCCTCTATTAACCCTTCTTCATGGAGTAATCTACTTGAACCTTATCGGGACTATATCCGTGCTATCTACTCTAAGAAAGAGCTCTTTTAGAAGGATTTTGCCTCCTCTCGAAGGGATATTTTGGGCACTTTCCAACAAGGAGATAACCTATGGGCTAAAATGGAAAAATATGTTGAGGAACAAGAATGCCTCGCTACCCAAATGCAACAGCTAACGGAGGAAGAGCACTCTCTTCTAGCTAAAGTAGCAGCTATTAGGAAGGAGCAGCAGCAATGAGTTCCTTCATATGAGGCTTGCAAGAAGAAACAACAAGACGCCGAGCAGCAAATTGCATTATAGAGGACAAGAGGTGTACAAGTCAAGAAACCCCTAGTGAATCACTGCGCTAAAGTTGGCCTTGTCTCTAAGGGCCAAATCCTTGTAAGTGCACTGAAACGTCGTGCCAATATTAGCAAGGAGGATTTCTCGTGGTCAAGAAGACAATTAGAAAAGAGACCAAAATCCTTTCATTGTATTTGACAAAGTATTGTTGTAGTAATAGTATTTAGGTTGAACTGCTTTGTTCATGTACTGTATTAGTTGTTTAATTCCTAATATACCAGAAAAGACCTTTGTGATTTTTTGAAACTACTTCATGCTACCATAGTAACATCATTTCGTGTTTAGGAGTTTGTACATGGGAATATTCATGACTTGTGATACACATCTCCCCAAATTATAGGGATATTTCATCACCATTTCGTATAATTCCATCTTTAAAAGTATTTTGCGAACAACTAGCGTTAACTTGATGTATCAGAAGACAAGAAAATCTGTCTTACTGTATTATTCGAAGAAATTCAGACAAATGTACAACTTAAACTATATACATTAAGCAAACTAGCTAGCTCTTCTTGTAGTTCTAAGAATGATACCACTACCGTCCCCCAAGAGATGCCCCCTGGACATCAATAGGCTTAGAATGGGTTTTAGGCACCATGCTTTTCACTACATAGGATACTTTAGATGTGTTTTGTGATTCATCATCTTCAACAACCTCTTTAATATGCCTGATTGCATTTGACAACACTTTCACTCTAGGTATCGGTCAATTCTCAAGTTTGAGAGCAATCCCCTTGTCATTAGGCAAGGTCTTCAAAAGTGTCATAGGAAATTCTAGGTTAGTATCGATCAAATAGGCAACTACATTATCACAAACTACCTAATATTCATTACCATTCCATAGTATTACTTTTTGATGTAAAGTAGAAGGAATAGCATAAGTCTGATGCAGCCATTCTGTACCGAGAATCAAATTGCAATTACCTTCCCCTTTTATTGTATAGAAAGTCTACCAAGTCTTAGAAGTACCTACTTGGACTAGAATACATGCGAATCCTTCAATACTCTCTGACTTACCATTGAATGCAGTAATGCTAATTTTAACGCTAGACAAATTTTCTTACCCTTAACTAATTTTCTAAAAACTAACCCAAGGCATCAAATTTATCGTAGCGCAAGTAACAATAAGCACCTTTCCTAGCTTTATTCAATCTACATCATTCGTAACATAAAGGAGCTTACTATGTGAGTTATCAACACTAAAATCCTTGATTAAGTGCTCCATAACTAATTGTTCTTGCACCTTAGGGACAGTTTCCACGGATTGCGCCAAGCTAGATCCTTTGAGCAATTTACCAAGCTCAGCTGAAATAGTAGAGGTCTTACCTGCAGTGTCGGCTTGGTCCACTTCATCGGCCCATGAAGTTTCCTTCTGCACGGTCCCACAGGCTTTGAACGCTGGGGGGAAAGTGATTGCACAACAAGTGCCGGACTCGCGATCACCTTCTAAAAAATTTGCTAAAAAATCAAGATCTGATTTAGACACCTCTAAATCCAAGCCCTCCAAACCATAGTGAACCAAATCTGCATTAGACACCTACTCAGTTATAAAAATGTCTTCTGCGAAACTTCCTATCCCATGGCTGGATAGGTCTTCTTCAATAGGATCCTTCATCAAATCTCTAACTAACGAGTGGTTTTGAATGTTAAAAATCTACAAGTTCTTAGATGATTAAGTGCTCTACAACTAACTGTTCTTGCTTCTTAGTGACAGTTTCCACGGATGGCGTTGTAGACACCTAAATGTGTCTCCCCAAATGATTAATCGATGATGAAACATACCACGTTTCGCGATCAATTTGATTCTGAAAAAACGCAGTTGAACTCGTAAAAATCTCGAAATATGTGAAGTCATGCTCGAAATCATGTGACAAAGGTCAAATAAGAGGCAAAAAGTATTTTCTTTTATTTCTTAGATTTATTTTCTATTTTTAGTATTTTCCACTCGGTTTTAGGATTTTTTTTAAATAATTTATATTGGTGATTATTTTTTGGATTTTTCTATAATTTTCTATGAATTTTACAATATTTACAAAAATCAAAATACGCAAAAAATACATAGAAAAATTAGAAAATACTTTAAAAATACCAAAAAAATACTTGGAATGTTCAAGAACCCCCTAGAATCGTATTTCTTGCAAAAGGGGTGTCTTGGTTCATGCAAAATCCAAAAAAATCATAAAGTTTTCGTATAATCCTAAGAATAAGTGAGCGTTTATACGCTCCTTCGAGCATATATACGCTCCTAGGATCGTATATACTCAAAATCCAAAGAGAATTGGAAAGAGTATCAGAATATTCGAGCGTATATATGCTCATTTAAGCGTATATACACTCATCTGAGCATATATACTATCCTCTGAGCGTACATACGCTCGTTTTTGGTTTTTCGTGCCTATAAAAACCTTCTTTCGCCTCATTTCTGAGGAGACGGCATACATAGCCAAGCTTTACATACTCTCTCACTCTCTCACTTACACTCTCTTGCTATTAAAGCATACAAATACGAGTTCTCGCGCTCTTTTGATTCAAATTGACGTAGCGAAATCAAGGTATAACCCTGAGGTTGCTCAACTAAAACCTCCATTTCGCATCCTTTTAACTTGATTAATAACTATTACGAGTTTTAGCTAAACTATTAAAATGTAGAAACCTACCTTTCACTTGTTGCATGTAAATACGTAGGATTAATCTTCTCATTTTTCGTTATTATCAATGTCATTTTCATTTTCGTCATTACTTATTATTATCGTCAATACTAACATGTTTATTTGTCTTGTCTAGCGGATCGATCAAAGGCCCTTTATTGTCAATACTAACATGTTTGTTTGTCTTGTTTAGCAAATCGATTAAAGGCATTTTTCATTATATTCATTATATTCTAACGATTTGTTTGATTGCAGCGACAAGGTAAGGATGATGTGTATATATATATATATATATATATATATATATATATTGTATATATGTTTTGTGTCGCGCTTTGTATATTTTGGTTAAATAAGACCGGAATTACGTGAATCACATTATCAGATTAATTATGGACGACTGTAAGGCTTCACCCCCTTCAGGGGGTTGACCTCAGCTTCAGTGTCATGGAATTGAGCCATGGAATCCGCATGTGAATGCRTTGGGGTGTGTTGTCGAATTGAGGGGATCGCCACCGTGCCTATAYAGGTTAATCACGGACGCCCGWAACATTGGTGCCAAACTAATGGCCCCACAGATAGGTCCAGTAACCAGATTGTGGGTTCGGGGACATGGTACAGACTAGATCTTTGACCCAATCCGCCCGCATGTAGCGGCCCCTACTCAGTCTCATTGTAGTTCCATAAGTCATAATTATTGAATACAAGTAGCCTATCGATTTGACCTTGAAAGGGCACTAACTTAATATTACTAAAAATAGTAGGTTACTATTAGTAGAAACAAAATAGTGAGCTACCTATCCTAAGTGACCACTTTGAATTATGTCAATGTTATGGGTGCCTAAACCGGTTGTCCAAATTATCTGACTTTATGTGACCATGTTTTGATTAAGCAAATCAAATCTTGTATTATAAAGAGAATTTATTCTCTTGCAAAACATAATCACATTATACAAAGTTCATGGGACAAATCACGCCAAAACCTAACAATATTACATAGATCGACCTAAAATTACTACGTCAGTTGCTAAAAAGTTTTAGGTCGATTATAGTACTCGAAATTGAATTAAGCATAGTGTTGAAATGGGATATTGAACATTGAATGTGACATTGAATTATTCTTGAACCCGAAATTATTTACAACATATCTTTGCAAATGTACAGAGATTGAACTATTTGATTAGTTCTACATTGTTGTTATTGAATAATGGTATGTCAAGCCTTTAWTTTAACATAGTTTTAATTTATGAATAGAATTAAGCGATTATGAAATAAGAGTCTCAGAGTTGATACCTTGTACGCGGCGGTCGAAACGTTATTGAATTATGCACAAAGTGTCACAAGAATTGAATTTGAATTGAATTGAATCGAATGAATTGTGAATGTGTTTGATTGTGTTTAGAAGAGCTTAGAGATGTTTATGAAGAGCAAAGAGAGAGTTTTTCCGTGATCCTCCTCCTGTAGTGTGTGAAATGTGTTCTCCTCTCCCCAATTTGGAGTCCAAAGCGCCATATTTATAGGCACGAAAACCAAAAATGAGCGTATATACGCTCAAAACAAACGTATATACGCTCAGAGGAGCGTATATACGCTGGAGCATATATACGCTCAGAGGAGCGTATATACGCTCAGTTGAGCGTATATACGCTTGAATATTCTGGATCCCCTTTGATCTTGAGCATATATGATCCATGGAGCGTATATACGCTCAAGGGAGCATATATAAGCTCGACGGAGCGTATATACGTTTCATGGAGCGTATATACGCTCCATTCTACGGGTATTATACCGTATATTTGCTTTGATTTTCTTGGATTTAGGATGAATCTATACACCCCTTTTGCAAGAAATACGGTTCTAGGGGGTTCTAGAACATTCCGTGTATTTTTTTGGTATTTTTGAAGTATTTTTTGTTTTTTATGTATTTTTTGTGTATTTTGATTTTTGAAAATATTGTAAAATTCATAGAAAATTGTAGAAAAATCGGAAAAATAATCTAAAAATACTGTTGAACTCAGAAAAATGAGAAGAATGCTTTTAAAAAATCCTAAAGTTATGGAGATCACCAATATAAATTATTTTAAAAAATCCTAAAGTTAAAAAGAAAATAGGAAATAATTGAAATAAATACTTTTTGCCTAGTAATGGCTCTAGTTGAGACTCGAATTAGCATGGAGGAGTGGTATGAGACTTAGAAAAGAATGTATGTAAGGTGACACTTGAGCATAATTCGCAAACGGACCTATTGCAATACGGTACAATCATCATCGACTTTTGGGAATTAAATGTAGCACCGAATTAGGTGTCTACAACGACCGGTTTTTAAGCACCGTATTAATATTGATTAATGTCAAGTGGTCACAATATTTAGGCTAGGTAGTCATTTTTTGTATAATAGGAACTCACTTTTTAGTAGTAACTTTAGGATTAGAACGCGAATAAGGTTTGAAATTGCTAAGTTGCGTGCATCCAATAATCGTGTTTGAATAAAATTACAATGAGACTGAGTAGAGGCCACTACATGCGGG
>SNQN01008876.1:4728-15406 GCA_008642245.1 Bassia scoparia | reverse complement strand
CTTTCTGAGTTGTATCTTTGTAGATGTAGGTACATATTCTGAGACTATTCCCAATCTGAATTCTCTCTCTTCTATTTATTATTTAATCTTGATCAATATAATACTTTGAGTTGTTATTTGATTCTGCTTTTGTTTTCAAACATGTAAATCATTTTATTTTCAATCATTTTTATTACATCGTAATCATTCGAATTGTTGTTGTCAATGCTAACAAAAATCTCTTTTGTTTGAAGCGTTCGTTCAGAAAGCAAAGCTGCCGTTGATACTCTAACATTTGTTTTTTTTTTATGTTTTGATACGATACAAGGTGAGTAAATTTTGCGTATAATTTGAGTTTTAATTCTTGTACATATTTATTCTTGTTTCTGAGCATACGACTCTTACTTGATTGTTTAAAACAATGACCGGAATTGCTTGGATCAAATTAAATTCAAATTAAATTATAGACGATCAGATTTACATAATACTTGAAACAATTCTCTTCTTTTTCATTTTTAGTTAAAATTTTGGGAGTAAAAGACTATAATAATCTACATGTAAAAATCATTCAACTTTCTACATTTCCATATTCGTATTTACTTTATTCACCTTCCACCACTTTTCTCCCTTATTTTTTTGCCCTACTTTAATTCACTTTCTCACTTCTTTTCTCTCTCTTATTTTTCCTAATCTTACACCACTCATTATTTTATTCACTTTCCACTAATTTTTCTCTCTCTTATTTTTTTCCCTAAATTTATACTATCCATAATTAACATATTTTAAATGTAGAAATCTTTCGTTAGTTGGCATTTATGTCGGTCCAGCATACATGAACCCAATACTGAATTGGCATTTATAGTCGAGCCCAACATACATGACACCGCGCAACACAGCTCTAGGCCTTTGATGCTAAGCCCATTACTGAAAACTTAGCAATTCTACCAAAGTATTGAAATTGAAATGGTTAAATTGACGTTTCACAATACCCATTTGTCACATGAATATGCTATTTAGGGTTAGTTAATAGCTGAGGCGGCTCGCGAGCTGCTCGAGCTCGGCTCCGGTCACAGAGTCGGCTCATCGGGACTCGGCTCCGAAATTAAACGACGCATACCACGAGCTTATGCTAGGCTCGATTTCGAAAGCTCGCGAGCCGACTCTTCTATTTATTTATTTATCATTAATTATATGAATTATTTTATATATTTAAATTTTCTAAAATAAGAAAATATGTATTACGTATTATTATTATGGCCTATAAGTAAAAAGCCTAATGCTAGGCCCAATTGCCCCAAAGCCAATTAACCAAATCAAACTTACAATTGAGTAATTGACATTTCACCATTTCAGAAAAAATCAGCACTCCACGAAAAGAAAACAAAGCCTAACATGAAGAACCCTAACACGAAGAACCCCAATCACCAAACGGACGTTACAATCACTGGCGCTCCTGGTGACCCTTGCTACCGAAGAACCCCAACCACTCAGCTGAGTGGTGGCTGGCCTTGTGCGTTAGCTGCTTTGTTGTTGCTGTCCACCCGCGGTTGACTGCCTACGACCCACCTACCACCTCTATGACAGCGGCGATATTACCGGTCGGCGATCCTTACTACTGCAAGGTCAGTGCAATTGTTGAGTTTTTGTTTGTTTTTTTTGTTTTTGATCCTATCGAGCTTCAGTGCTCCCCGAAACCCCTTGCAAATGTTGATTTGCTCGGAAGATTGGAATAAAGCTCTCTGTTGGAAATAAACCGAGAAAAGAACCAAAGTAAGTTAATGCATAGAAATTTTTTTAGTATTTGTATACTATTTTTAAAGCTTATAATAATAGTATTATTTTCTAATTGTGCAAGATTATGAAAGAAGATCAACCTAAGAAATCACACTTCTTATTCCATAGCTTTTGTTACACAAAGGTCTCTTCTCTCGTGTGTTACTATTTTTAAATTCTTACCTCTATTCGTTTCTCAAAGTTTAATACATTTTAGGCATAAATATTGAGATTTTTTGGATGACAAGCGATGAATGAAACGAAAAAATGGCAAGGAACATTGGAGAAGCACGATCATAGTTTGTTGCTATATTGCCTTCTTGTAATATGAATGAGATTACTGTGTGGACTCTTATTTGTTTGAAAATTTTGAATTTTGCTAATTGTATTTAAGTTCTGTATTTGGTTTTGAATTTGTAGTATATTTTGTTGGATGTTAGTAGTTGATATTTGAAAGTTTAAAACTTTTGAAAATTTAGAATTTCAAATCATAAAAAAAACAAGTGAAATAAGCTTAAATGAGCTCGAGCCTTTAAAATGAGCTCGAGCCTTAAATGAAGCCTTTAAATGAGTTCAAGCCCTTATACGAACCCATTACGAGCTCGGAGCTCCAATGTCGAGCAACGAGCTCGAGCTCAAACATGAAGCTCGACGAGCTTTCGAGCTCAAACATTGGGCTCACGAGCTCGAGCCTCGACGCCGACCTTTCATATAAGTCTAACGAGCTCGAGCCGAGCCTAGCAAGACTTGTCTCGACTCGGCTCGAGCTCGCTAACAACCCTAATGCTCATTGAACTTCATTTCGATAATCATTTGCAATACCACCATTTAAGACTTTTCCAACTGAAAACGAAAAAAAAATCAAATATAATTTCTCCAACTTGTGGGCCCAAGCTTATACAATTTCAAATCAATGTTTACGTCGAAGTTGATTGAAAACTCAACAACAATCTTTAGCTTGTCATCAATGTATCAAGACCTACATCAATGTTTTTTTTCTTAATGATTTCTACTCTAAAAACTTTGTCTAGTTCCATCATCAATGTCGTCACCAACTAACACGCTTTTGTCTTTTGAAACTAAATTGTTTAATGAAAACATGGTCAAAATAAATATTGACTACTTTGTATCGACCTTTGATTTTCGCACTCTATAGTGGAAATTTGCACTCAATTTTTAATGTTGTTAAATGGTGTTGACAGTTGCCTAAATTAGAATTCGGAATTATTTTACTGGGTTTAGATTGCCGAAATGAGTTCTCATGTTATACCACTTTGCATAACCAACGTTCGTTATATTACACTGTTTTAACACAAACCACTCATTGCAACCATGATGAACTAATCTTTAAGCATTTAACAAATAAAAGTCAAACATACACTATTTTAACATAATTAGACAGTAATGAAATACACTTTGTTTCTAATTAATCACCTCATTAAAGCTTGGCAAATCAAGTCCCATCATTTCAATTGCGACGGCATAAACTTTGGCTATGTACAGGCTTGGCATCCACAGGCTAACAGCAGCCATTTCTCTCCATAGTCAATTTTCATCCTATGAGCACCTCTCCCACTTAAGCCTGTATCAATAGACCTAATGTCAATCCCCACCACCCGTTTCGCCAGAATTCTCACCAGGGCAAGCCCTCTCCCGACCCAAAGGGCATGAACTTGTATCCAACTCGATCACCCTGGCGTTTTCAACCTCTCAGGCTTGAAACTTGCTTGGTTCGTCCCACACTCTAGTGGTCATTTTGTAATGGTCATAGGTTTCAACATCAGCATGGTGCCTCGAGGTACTCCGATAGCCTCCTACATGCAGGTCTTCCGAGACTCGTGTACGGTGGTAGGACAGTCGGCAAGCAAAAGGGTACATTCGTAGTGTTCTACGTTATTTTGCAATGTAGGTAAGGCAGATGTTTGAAGTCTTGTTCTCGTCAAACGATCATGCCCCACTTTCCGTCGATTCTTTCCTTGCCTTTGTTGGATCTTCAGGTTATTTCAGATAACAATGTTAACTCCCCTTCCATCACACTCGAGATGTTTCCGTTTCCAGTAACCAATAAGTATCTAGCAAACAAAAATATGGAACATTTGGTTACTTCTTTGAATCATGATCCGGTAAATTAGGAAGGCCTTCACATGACGTCCTAGCCATTGCTAGTTTGCCCCCTTTGCCTTATGAAGTGACCAATAATGATGTACGGAGTCATGGCTAAAAGAACAATACCAAGTAATTGTACTAGGGCGAACCCTTCATGTTATACATAGAAAGAAAGCAGAGGAGGCAAAGAGCTTACCGATAACAGGGCCCTTGATGATATCTTCGTGAAGAATCAGGTCAGTTTCTGCATCCAAGCAAACTGAATTCAAATTTCCTTGTTGTTACTGCTGTACATCAGAATCATGTTGTTGTCCTCCATTTTGGATCTTTGCTCATCCACCAAATCTTGGAAAAACCTATCAAATTTAACAAAAATAGCAGTCCATTTTTCTCATTAGCCTTATTCAAACCCAAATACTTGAAAAGGGGAATAAATCTCCTGCACTAAAAGCACCACCGCTAGACAGCAACTCCTTAAACAACATCTTAAACCTCTTCGCATCTTCCGACTCTTTCGGCTCGCCGTAAATCCTCTTCCCTCGATCATCCTCATCATTGACGTTGTTGGTAAGCCCGAACAGCGCCGGCTTTATCTCCACCGCACGTCGACTCCTTCATCGTAGAGTCTCCTGAGCAACGACCTCACCTCATCGGCTCCTATGTCGGCTAACAAGTGAGCCGATGAGGGGAGAGGATCTCTGGCCGCGATCCTACGGTGGTTGCGCCATAATTGGCCGTAGGGGGCCACAACAGGTTAGTGTAGTTGTATCCGAGGATCTTAGCCCCTAGGAGGCGAGGGCGGCTCGCAAATATGACGTCGTTGTGGTGAAGGCAGTCCTCGGCAGCAGATGCTGACGAGACTAGGAGAGTACGACGGAACCCCAGCCAAAGATGGATCACCGGACCGTAGCGGTCAGGAGACCTTCGCTAAGGTCCGGTGGATTTGGCTCGGGTTCTTAGTGAGGGTAAAGGGGCCCAAGAAAGTAAGGTGAAATGGGGTGAGTGGTAAGTTCTGAAAATTTGTTTAAGAGCCTTTTGTGACTATGTAAGTGACTAGGAAATGGTAGCATAAATAGCAAGTTATTCTCCCATTTGTATAACTGAAATGCTAAAACATGTTTGTAATTCAATGGATACTTATTTTATAATTCGAGAATAGATATATACATTATATATATAAACCAGTTATTTTAATAGGAAATTCCAATGGTAGGTATAAGTTTTCGCGTAATTCCTAAGGGAAGTACGAGTTTTTTTTAATCCCAATGGTAGGTATTAAGTTGTTGTAATTTCATTTCCCAATTGTTGAGAATAATGAGGAATATTCTGTTAAAATCATTTCCCATCCGTTAAAATAACTTTGCCTTTAACCATGGTTTGTTTGTCACCCTTTCTCACTTGATATCTTGCAATTTCTCACCAAAATTAATCGAAATCAAATAAACCTACTCACCAAACATAAATTAATTACGGAAGTATTCACAGCAAAAACACTAGTTCTCCATTTTTAAATAAATTTAGATAAATGAGGATAAAAGATCAAAGGAATTCTGATTCATAGGAATAACAGCGGATCAAATCATTAAGTCTTCAAAATTGGGTTACCCGAATTCAATGCCGGAGCTTGAGCAAAAGTTACAGCCCACACTGTTACCGAGGAAAATCAGATTACCCGATTCAATGCCCAGCAGATGGTGAAGGCGGCGAGGCGATACAACCGTGTGGGTCCTAACAAACTACGTACAACTCCTGTGTAGGAGTTATCACTGACCGTCTGACCCTACCTTCTTTTGTCGGAGCAACACTCTCTTTCCTCGTCGGAATCTTGTCGACCGCAGGCGGAGCTCTGGCGTGATCCCCTGCTTGTAACACTGGCTTTTGGAGTTATTAAGGTTGACAGTTTGAGGTGAATGAAGGAATGAAATCCTCTTTTGGACTTGGATGAAGGAATGAAAGGAAATTGATTTATGGGTAGCAAGGAATGAAGGAGCAGCACGCAAACGCAACAACAAAGCCAACAATGGTGATTGGTGAGTGTGGTTAAAAGATCAAACTATGGTTAATATGTAACACTAAGTTAACGGATTAAATCCTATTATACTCACAGGTTGGAAATGAATTCACAACTTCGTACCATATCATTGGGATTAAAAAACTCTACTTACCATTTGGATTCTGCGAAAACTCGTACCTACCATTGAGAATTTCCTATTTAATATAGTTTAGAAAAAGCAGAGATCAATTTGGTTCCCTCTTGTTGTTGCCATATAAGACTTTTGACTTTTTTGACTAACAAATAGTAGCAAATTTACATGGCGCTTCATAGGCGTATCGATTAAGTCAATTGACTTTTATTTGTGCCATAAACACGAGATAAACAACTTTATGTGTTTGCTTGTGCATCAAGCATGCATGCATTGTGACGCTAATGGTTCATTCTGTTACAGCCCATTAACCTGGCTCAATTCCACAATTTGGTTCAGGTCCAAAGCTAGGCCCAAAGGGCTTAATTTTCTCATGAATACATTGAATGTATAAAAATACAGCTGCACTACATACAATTCACCTACCCAATACATATTTAAATACATACAAAAATACAAAGGCTTCCGCTAAGCCAATTTTTAGGAGTTAAGCTAACCTTAAGGACCTGAACTTTACATTTTTCACTCTGAGAGACCTCTTACTGTTCTAGTGTCGATGCCATCTAGCCGGATTCGAGGATGTGGCCCATGACTGCACTTAGTTGTTGTTCCAAACACACGGTTTAACATTTTGAGGCTTCTCCAGTTAACGATAAGTTTAGAGATTTTTTTTGGAGGAAAGCTTAAGAGAAAGTTTAGAACAAGGCAACTCCACGTTAAATAATTTTAAAATGAATTAAAAGTTATATTTGAAAACTATTAATAATTATCATAAATGCATTATGCATTAATAATTTATAACTTCCTTTTAATGTTTTTATCCATTTAAATAGTTATAATGTGTTCCTCCTTTTATTTATTTTTTTGTATTCATCCAATTACATAATGTGTACATCTCAAATAATATTATTGGACAATCCAAATCATACATCTCAATTGAATTATTTGAACATTTATAAAATTTAATTTTCATGGACAACCCAAACAATTTAAAGGTCAAAGATATTAAAAAAAAAACACAAAAATTAAGTGAGACATTATTTGTTGCATCTTAATTTACTGGTTTAGTTTTTTTTTGTATTATTAATAATTGTATAACATGTCCATCTTAAATAATATTCTTGTACATGCCGCAAATTATGCAATTGTACATTTGTACATCGTAAATAATAATTGTTGCACATCTACTTTATGCCAATTACACATATTAAATATATTGTTGTACATCTAAATTATACAATTACACATCTTGAAATATATTAATTACATCTATAACTTAGGTGTTTCACCCATAAAAGCATGAAAGCATCAACAAATTCAACACACAATTGTTGAGATTTCAAGCAAATCTAATTTTATAAACACCTTACATTATTTACATCCAAATAGTAAAGATCAAACTGTTGTCAATTAATTCCCTCTACTTTTTGGTTGAATAAAAAAATTGAGATTCAAAATAAGATCTATTTTACCAGAAAATTGTAGGTCTCAAGGATTGGTCATGGCGGCTCGGGAATGATGACGGCAACTCGGTAGCTTGATGGTGTTTTTGGGAGAAAATAGAAACAAGTTTTAATTAAAATTTAAGCAAATGAAAATGAACTTAAAGGACAACTTTATTTGAGTGAAAGTATGAAGTTTATGGAAGAAACACAACACGGTTGCTATGAAGAAGAATTGAATGAGTAGATGATTTAACAAGTAAGAAGGATATAGAAAGGGTAAACATTGACATTTTAACTTGGTTAGATAACTTAAAATCCATTTCATACCCCTCTCATCTCATACTCACATCACCCCCAAAATTCAACAACCCATTCCATCCAGAAATAAAACCCTAGATCTAGAAAAGAGAGAAGAAAGTAAGTCACCATTTCCACCACCTATCTTAGCTTGCTAACCACCCAATTCAACTTCGCCGCCCATGAGCCACTACCTCGTTGTCGCCGCCACACCCCACAACCGCCACAGCCCACATGGATGCATTGCTGCCCTGGTCCCTTACGGCCACTGCCCAAAATATGGTCCACTCTCTTGATTTGCAGCCTTGTACAGTATGATGCAAGTTGATAAACTATGCTTTTCTCGACAAAAAGAAAAAGTTGAATATGGGTATAAATTTTTGTTAATCCACCAATTTGAAGTTTATGGAGTGAAAGATAATTTTGTTACTGTAGTTTAGATTTTTTTAGGGAATCTCGAATTACCCCCACACAATATCGACTTTTTGCGAATTACCCCCCATTTTGTTCGAAATTAAATTTTACCCCATTATTTATCCAACGTTAGGAATTTAGGCCCATTTCACTAATCTCCGTTAAAATCCTAACAGACCTCTTGAATTCACCCATTTACCCCTCTAATAAACCCCCAAGTCAAACATGGTTGAAGCCATTCTTCACTCTTCATTTCCTCTTTCACTTCCCCTCTCACTCGTCATCTTCCTCTCTCTCTTGCTAAGCTTTCATTTTTGTTCAACTCTCTCATGGCTTCAATTACTGACAAAGGTAAAGCATATGAAGGTAAACGTGAAGTTTGCTACCCAAATATGTAAATTCACTATTTTCATTATTTTTTTTATTTGTTGTTTATTTGTTTAATCTTCGATTTTTGGTAAATTAGTTGTTTATTGCTCGAATTTGTGTGATTATTTGTTTATTATGCTATTTTAATGTTGTAATTGTATGCTTTATTTCGGATTGTTGGAAAATCTGTTTTGGCGTTGTTGGTTGGAAAAACCCTAATTTTTGGGTTTGCGATTTGATGCTGATTGTGTATTGTTGGGTTTTTTTGATGTGCAAGTGTACGGGGACCAACTCCAGTTTGTGCCTATTGTTAAAGAAATTTGGGTGGGATGTTCAAGGTTGTCAATAACAAAACCTTGTATGCTAATGGAACATTATGTATGAGGGAAGGGGTATCAATTGATGACCTGAACTGGAGGAGTGTTAGGGAGTATGTGATGCAAGCAGCTGGGATGGTGGGTGTGAAATTGGGGGATGATTTCATGATGTGGTACACTGATATGCCAAAAAACAGCAAACAAGGGCTAAATGATAGGAAGAAAATTGAAAAAGATAGTGACTTTGTGAGGTTGTATGCCACTAGGGACATTCACCATAGAATGGTCATATATGTGACTGATGAACCCAAACCAAATGAAGTACCCAAACCAATGAAATTCAGAACCAAAAATCCATCTTTCTTCCCACCTAGGCCCATGGGCCAAAAGGCCTATAACTTTGCATCACTTTGCTCCTACTGTTAAGTCCACTAACAATCTACCACCACTTAATCCATCTTCCATAGCYGTAGATGAAATCAGTAGCTCACAATAAAAAACCCTGATGTTATCTCTCTTAGTAGCTCACAACCATCTTTCACCACCACTCATCAGTCCCCAAAAAGCCAAATTTCAGCTGAAAAAATCTATTCAAAGCCTGCAATTAAAACACCACCCRGACCAAAGCTTGCAACTTATTCAGCTAAGGGTAAAGGGGCTGTAGGAAAGGCAGATGCAGTGGTTAGGTGTGAGTCAAAAGTGAGTAAGGGAAAGGAGGCAGTGGTGGTTTCAGACTACAGTGAGGATGATGATAGGAGTGAGGATGATGATCTGACATCAGGGTCAGATTTAAGTGATGCTGATTTTGATCCCGGAGAGGAGGATAGGAGTGAGGATCTGTGTGATGAGATTTTTTTCAAGCCAAAACTTAAGGAGATTCTCAGCCAAGCACAAGGGATATTGAAGGCTGTAGGTGCAAAGGAGGTTCCAAACAAATCAAAGAGGACAGGAAAGAGTCTAACACCAGTTCTTGAGGAACCAGAAGATGATGATGTGGATTTGAACACCCCCTGCATCTGATGATGATGATGAGCAAATGGAAGTTCATCCAACTTTTAGCACAACAACTGGACTTGGAGGAGAGGTAAATTTATTTGTGGGCTTGCAATTTGATACACTTTCTAATTTGAGGAGGGCTATTCAACTACATGTTGTATAGAACAAATGGCTACTATTTCACACACAATGAAAAAGCTAGATTGACTGCTAAGTGTAGGTATAAGTGTGGGTGTCCTTGGAACAATAAGAAGTCTAGGTTTGAGGGTTGTCATTGTAGTAGTGAAGCAATTAGGTGTTAATTTCACCTACATGCTGTGAGGAGGAAAATAAACCAGAAAATGCAAATTAGATCCTTACACCTAGATCATGAGTGTGGTTTTTTCCATTCAACTAGAAAACTCACCTCTGGATTTCTAGCAAACAAATACTTGGATGATTGGAAAATGAATCCTGATTGAAAGTTGAAGCAGTTCATAGATAAGGTTTATAAAGATCTTGGGGTGAAAATTAGGTATAATAAAGCATGGTATGCTAGGTGTAGAGCTAAGCAATTGCTATATGGTGATGCAAGTGAGTAGTATGCAAATGTTTATGACTATGCTTTTGCTTTGATGAAACACAACCAAGGTACAAGTGCAGTTGTTTCTGTTCAGAATTCTCAAACACCACCCACCATTTTTCAGAGATTTTATGTGTGCTTGAATGGGTGTAAGTTGGGGTACAAGAATGGGTGTAGACCTATTATAGGTGTGGACGGATGTCACCTTAAGGGTCAGTACACTGGGATGATTTTGGCTGCAATTTCTAAAGATGGGAACAATAATATCTTCCCCAT
>SNQN01008875.1:8179-27434 GCA_008642245.1 Bassia scoparia | reverse complement strand
GCTTTCGATCAAGGACGTAGCTTTGGACCCCTTAGAACCCTTAAGAACCTTTCATCGAACCAAAAATGAACCTTGAAATGAATATGTTTGGATGTATTTGTACAGCACTTCATTATATGTGTATTGACACGGAAAAGCAAAGGCCGAAGGGTCTTATTTAATTTATAGGCTAAGTTCATGTGAGAACATGTGAACTTGAGCGTAATGTCACCCAGTTGGGCGTAATTTTGGCCAAATTTAACTTGCCATTTTTGCATTTATTTCTTCGGAGTGAAATCCCAAAATATTATGTTGCGATTGCTTATGATGCCACTGTAGGAATCCTTCCACACATTTACCACTAATGTTCAACTTGATATCACATGGGGGGTCATTTGAGAAAAATGATTGCACTCTACTTGCTTCTACTTTGAATTAAAATAATAAACTATTTAAGATTATCTCACAATATGGTGCTTCAAATTAAATATCACAACTTTTATAATATATAATACGAAGTATTTAATAATCAGAAACGCCTAGTCCACTCTTTCAGTAAAGAAAATTTGATTGTTTTATTAGATTATTATATCTTACCAAGCTGTAATCGTCTTTCTTAATGTACGCAATCGACACATAGGTTAAATTTTATTTCCTTCCATATTTAACTTGACATATTTTTAATACTTATCGAATTTAATATACAAAATTTGCTGCAATAGCACGCACATAGTCAAGTTACATACTACAACAAATTGATTGGGTGCACGAGGCGCATAACACCAACTTGATAGCAAGATGCAAGGAGTAGCATCAATGACATCGGTGATGAAATATTCTGTCAATTTCAAGCTAAAAACTTATTTTTCTCTTTTTATTTAATGTTTTTCGGTTCACTTTTAATTTTTTATTCTTTTCAACAATTTTTATGTATTAAAAACAAATCAATATTCTTAAAAAAGGGGATAGCTCTGAAACCTATCTACTATGTATTATTTATAATGATTTACTAATGATGATAGTTTGGTGTATGTGGTCGTTGTTGTGTTGGAAATCCTCCAAAGCCAATAACAAAATGTCGACCCTAGACAAAATAAGACATTGGAAAACGGAAATAAGTGAGGGAAGAGCATTTGAAAAAGGATTAAGATCAAAAGGGCAAAAACAATAGATCACTTAACTTGAAACAAATTGATTAATGTTTACAATAATAGTTTCATTATTTGTGAAATTMAATCCAAGAAATCTTAGTTTCCATTAGAATACAATCTATTGTAGGAAGAAYTTTAAAATGCAAAGAGAAAAACATTACATTTCCTAGAAATCACCAGAGAAAAAACCTTGTTGGAAATCATGAAACAAACTTTGATCATTCCTCAAACTTTCAATGTCAGGGATTTCTCCAGGTACCACAATTTCACTTAAACAAGGAAGGTCACTTAATTCTGAAGTAGCAACAGACAATGGCGAWGTCGAACATACTGATTCTGCTTCCTTGTTTACTAATTCTGAAGTAGCCACATGTACCGCCTTGTGTTCATCAGGTGAACTTGAACGAGGGTTACTAGTAGATTCAATTGTCTTAGAGTCACTCAATAAGCTATCTTTCCGTATATATTTGTCGCCCATTCTGCTTTTCCTAGAAAATAAAATCTTAGACCTTTTTCTTCTTGGAATCGGCCATGGAAGTAAATCAACGATTATCTGTTCACATCGAACAAMAGGATTCTCTGAAGGCCGACCACGTTTGCAAGTTGTCTTGTTTTCCATAAAGCCTAGCTAGGTTAAAGCCGTCGTCGATATAACTATACACAATAATTACCAAAGATTAGGTAGTTATTCATACACCAAGTGACATCCTAATATTTATCAAAAACGGCCATAATAATACTAATATTTAATATTTATCAACTATGTGACATCCTAATGCAAGGTGCAATTTATACAATTGTTTTCTTGACGAATTGTGCATTCACTCAACTTTCATTTCCTTTCGGTGAATGAATCTACTACTATATGTTTCTTATTTACGTTAAGCATTTATAATTGTTTCATTTTAAATATGTCTCTACAATGTGAATTTTTTCAAGGTGATATCTCGCAATTTTAATGCCGTAAAACACATCAATGATTTGTTCCGTTCAACTTATATTAATTATTCTCGATTTATTTTTCTTATTAAGCTTAATTATATGATATGAGTTTATAATAATAAAAATAAGTTGAAGAGAACAGTTTCATATGTGGCATAAAAGTAAAATAGTTGTATAGGAGCATCGACTAGAATTGAGCGTGGGTATCAACATAAAATTAGAAGAATAGACAAATACAAAACATTGCTCACTAATAGCATACTATTAATTATTAGTTAAATGCATTTTTATGAAAGCAAATTACCTCTTGAAGGATTTGGCTGAATGAATGAATGAATTATTCGGGATCTACATATAATAAGAGGAAAACTCTTTTTTTCATCACTAACAAGAAAATATATAAGAGTTTGATCTATTTGAATACTTTAATTTTGAGGCACTTAGGCTCAATTAGAATTCAGAATTTAAAACAAATCGCGTAAATAGGATAATTTTTTTAACAATAATGAGCAAAAGATGGAATGAGATTGGATTTTATATTAGTCATAAATAGGAGAAATTAATAAGTTATCCATATGGATTATAGCCTTTACAGATCTCATATTAATGATTTCTTATTTAAGATATGAATAAACATGTAAATAATTTTAATTAAGGATTATCTTTTATAATGATAGTAAGATAAAAATGTGGTGACAATTATCTATGTCTTATACTCCTATATCAATGAGTTCAGAAAATGTGGGCAAGTCATGACCAATATCAAAAGTAATTGTAGCACTGCTAGTTGAAGTAACGAGGAGAAGGGTCATTCTAGCAAAGTGAAGAAAAGAGAGTGTAATCACTTTTTAGTTTGTTATGATAAATAATCACTGTCGTCCATTGTTTACCAGAAGGAACAACTTCTAACTCACAATAGTTATTGTATCGCGAAACTAAAGAAAATGTCACAAGTGATTTAAAAACGTAACGTTACAAGTCTTTATCGGTGAAATAGGTAAAAATACATTACACATTGAGAAGTATCTAACCAAAATGCTGTAGTACAGTACGATTTTCCGTACATATAATCACATATTTATACCTAATAGTAAAAATAAAACAAATAACTATGCATGTCTACCATTCTTTTCAATTATCGCTTTTGTCTATTGATTTGTTATGTGTCATGCATCTCTTTAATTCGTTGATCAATATTGATTGATGTTCCTCTCTCTATTCTCCTCATCTTCTTTCACTTTTTGATAACAAGAAATGGAAAGAAAAGAAGGGAAAAGAGAAATATTTTCCTTTGTTTGGGAAAATTTGGAGAAAGGAAGGGGAGGGAGAGAAAGGATCCATTTTTTTCACTTATTTATTAAGTTCAATCTCTCAAATTTGGAAGAGATTTGAAGAAAATGGACCATATTTTTCCCCTCCCTTTCTCTTCTCTCCCCTTCCACCTCTGTCCCTCACATCCTTTCCCTTCCTCCTTATTATCCAAACATAAGATAAAAAAATGTCACAAATGATTCAAAAAACAAACGTTTAACCTTGTCGGGGAAATGGGTAATATAAATATACACATTGAAAAGTATCTACCAGAAAATACTTAGTTTTAATAAATCACTATATTATACCTAATAGTACAAAATAAAACAAGAATCAACTCATGCCATCTCTCATTCTTTTCAATTATCGCTTTTTGCTTATTAATTAGTTGTGTGTCATCTCATTAATTCGTTGATCAATATTGATTGATGTTCCTCTCTCTATCTCTCCTTCACCTTTCTTTACCACTTTTATTATAATTTGGATGCTTTTGATACATTCTCTTTCAATTATATTTGCCAAGTTAATGTGTTTTTAATTTTCTTCTACTTCCTCTTCAATTGTTACCTTTATTTTCACTTGTCTTTTTTTTCTTTTTGATATAAAATTGTTTGTAGTGATTGGAAAAAATAATTAATTAGTTTTAATATATTGTTATGTAGAGAATTATTAATTCATGGTTTTTTAAAGAAAACTTTAATAACACAATTATTTTTTTAAATTTTCTTCCACGGGTATTCATATGTCTTTTTACCAAGGACGGATCCACAATGGGCTCAAACACCTTCATTGAACCCACAAATTTCGTAGCAAAAATCGATCATCTTTCTTTTTTTAATAAAAAATCAAATATAGAAAACGGATAAAAGTTAAAATGTGTTTGTTCATTAGAAAGATGTTCACATTAGCTCAGTTAGCTGATGTCTCATTACCCATGCGGCCCATCTTCTGTCACCATTCAGTCACTGGGTTCGATTCCCCTTTCACCATTTTCCGATAAATGTTTTATTGTTACTCTTCTGTCTCGCGTAAATTTGTAAATTTTGTAATTTTTAAAGTTGCACACTTGTGAATTTTGAGTATTTTTCTTTGTTTAAAGTAGATTGTGACATTTTCCTAATGAAATGTTTAGATTTTTTCTATGTGTATGTGTGGGGAAAGAACGTGGGAAGTATGAAAACTCGAACAATGCTTTCATAATTTATTAAACTATGAACTTATATACTCCGTATTGGATTTTAAGTTATGTAAATGTCCATTGTAATTCGAATTTGAACTCATGTATTACGTATTTAATTTTCAAAATATCCATTGTAATTTTCAAAATATTTTRATTTTACAATATTGAACCCACTGTTTCAAATTCCTGAATACACCACTGCTTATTACTATACACGAGTACAATACATCAAGACATTGTAATGACACATTAATCAATTCCAATTTGTTTTTGTATTTTTAAGTGTATAATATCTCCTTACATGTGTGAAGTGAGTTCCAATTTGTAGATATTTTAATGATTATATATGTGATTGAAACAATGTTTTATTCCATAGCTATAAAGTTATAAGAATATAGTTAATTGCTGAATTTTAGTCATCAAAATTGTTTTTGTTTTGTGTTTATCATTCTTTATTCAATTGTCTTCAAAGCATTWTTATTTACRGCTTCACTGGATTACTATATCTACCTACTTCATAGAGTTAAGCTAATCTGAAAGACCCAAACTTTTACTTTTCATTCTTGAGGACCTCAGATCATACTTTTTTTTCACCTACAAGGACCTGTGGTCAGTTTCATGATCATGTAACTCACCCTTAACCATATCAAACTTACCAAACTAATAAAAATAAAAATTAAATATTTATCTTTCTTATTGATTGTAGAGTTAAAGATTAATTAGTTGATCAAATCCATTGTTAATTAAGAATATTATCACATAGAAACAACATAATAAGCTCAAATTAAACCAACTTATCATACACTAGTAATTATTAGATCATAATAAATAGTGAATGAAATCCATCAACAATCTCTAAAATACCTAATTCCATACTTTCATTCGTYTATCCACCATGGCTTCCCCCACGAGTGGACCCCCAGGTTTGTCGGYGATGGTTTGCGATGCAACTCCGGTGTGACGCAAGCAACAGTCACAATCACCCAGCTCTTCACCACGTTGCAGCCAATGGTGATTCCACTTATAAATTACCCAGGCCACACACTAAAACTTAACTATATATGGTGTTGAGGAGCGAAGACGAGTAAGGCAAATGAAGTGTGTGGAAAATTGAGGAGAAGAACAAGGATGGTGGATTTAATTGATTCTCCATAGTGAAATGGATTGATTAAAAATTTGGGGGGAAAATATGGTTTCAAGTGATTTAATAAATTTAATAATAATAATAAATAATAAATTAATAATAAAATAATAATAATTAAAATAATAATAATAATAATAATAATACATAATAATAATAATATAATAATAATGCCCACATTAATTTATTCGGTTAAAAAAATCCAATCTTAATATCATTTTGGCAGTCCGTTTAAGAAATGTGAAACAAAAAGTATGAGATCTCAAGAGTGCAAAAATGTATAAGTTCAAGTCCTTAAGGTTTAGCTAACTCTCTACTTTCATCAAAAAAGGGCAGTAAATTTTTATCCATAAATGGTTAGATTTAGTTTTATTCCTCATTGCTTATACAAGTAATTTTGATTTTTTTTATCAAAGCACCACATAATTGAGTTTAACACCATCTTATCCTAACTTATTTTTTTCATACCCAAAAGTTAAAACATCTCCATTTTGTACTTACTTGAATCAATTATTAATTATTATTATTATTTATTTATTATTATATATTCTTATTATTATTTTATTAATTATATCGTATATATAACTATGACTATTATATAATATCATGATATAGTAGTGTAGTGATTAAATAACCGTATAATATGGAAACTATAATACCTTTTAGTGCAATACTAATAAAATTGGGAAATATTTGTTAACAATGATTTGAATGCTCAATAGCATTTTAATAAACCAATTTTGTATAATTTTTTTACTAATATGTGCGGGCTTTTGTTCGTATTTGATATGTGGAACTTATGGAAGCTGTCAGATTTGCATACATACATCTCGATAACTTCTCTAAGGATACGTAATAAGTATAATATATAAACAGGTGCAGAATAATGCTTAAACGTGTATTTTATTCTGCCTAAACACGGTTTAGAAGATTAGTCGATCTATTATAAATCATAATTTAATATTGACATATGCATACACAAAATGCAAGTATAAAAAACTAGAAAGAAAAGGAGAGGATCCTAACTCGAAATGGATAAAATATATAATATTCAATATAGTGACCAAATATACCCTACTAAAGTATTAAAGTACAAAACTAATCCGCCCTACCGTTTCTTTTTTAAAGCAAATTGAGCGTCAGTAATTTGGAAACTAGTGGCAGAAAATGATTTCAAAGCATATAAAATTATGAAAGACAAAACATACATTATGTATGCAATTAAAAGTATTAACAGATAAGGAGTACTCACAGATAAGAAGATGAATCAGACGGAATAAAAATGCAACTCTCAATCCCAAATTCTTCGTGGGAGAATTCGTTCAAATCCCAAAAAAAAAATAAAAAAAATAATAAATAGATTTTGAAAAGAAGAAATTTGTGGGTTGGATGATGATGATAGGATTTCCGTGGCGTAGAGTCATAGCGAAAAAATACTATTATTCTCGACTCATGACTCATGAGGAGACATTGACAATTGGTATCATAAATTGTTTTGGGTTAAAATAATTGTTGTTTCTGCTCTATATAAGGAATTTTATTGGCTTTCCTTAAAAACCATTGATAACTTGATAAGTCAACGTTTATACCTATTTGTATGTTGATACATTGTAAGATTCAACTATATATACTTTGAATAACAATTATCTAAACATAAATGAAAATATGCCTTAAGATTATTAAAACGAGAGGGAATGATGCAGATGCATGCACCGATCACATGTGATGTAGTGTATTACAAATTTGGAATTCAAACTATTATACAAGTATTAGGAAAGCTTGTTTAATTTATATACACCGTCAAGTAAAGCTTGCGTATATTATATATCTTTATGTTTATAGTAAGGATGAAAGGGGACGGTGGGCGGGGTATACGTCGCTAAATTGTACCTCTCTATCGATTACTAACTCTTCTTAAACCTTTACTTTAGTAGTAAGTTATAGGTTTGGTAATGTGAATATATTAAAAATAATTAAAATCAAGTGAGTAGCTACTATCTTTACTACTTTCTTAATTATTTGTGAGTAAGATTATGTTTAGAAATTGAATTATATATAATTGATCACATAGATATGCAAGCTCTCCTATTTTAAAGTTCATTCTATATGTCAATTAGTAAAAATGCTAAGAAAAAATCATCAATGTTAAAAAAAGTCATATTAATATTAATTATTATTATTATTATTATTTATTAATTATTATTGTATATTATTTAGTATTAGTATTAGTATTACTATACTATTTATAATTATCTATTGTTGTGTGATTGCTAATTTTTTAGGTGTGGAAATATTGCTTTTGAAAATCTAGTGCTAAGTGTTTACGGCCTGGGTGATGCGTCGAATTATCTTCCTATCGACAAATATAAATAAGGATAATGATATTATAAATTTGTATGAAATATGGAGCTGTATGTATAGATAAAACTTATCTCAAGGTCGAGGTGTGACATATAACAGTGCACCTGAGAAATGAATTTGTTGCGTACTTGTACACGCAGCCTCACGACAATTAACCCCAGAGGTTACACAACCTTTGTCTCCTTGATGTACTATGCAAAGAGCTGAATTCAACATAACGAAGTACAAACCAATGGTGTAAGAATTAGGAATAGAAATTCCAAATATCAAGCATCGAACAATGCCAAGAAAAGCGAAACAAATTCAATACGAATGTTTTTGTGTGTTTGTATTGTTTTTTTTCTTTTTTGAGAATGAAATTTTTTGGAGAGTGTGGCAACGATACAGAATGGCCCAAGAATATTATATATACGAGGGCAAAGATTGTGAGTATAGGAAATATTTGAGGCGGAAAATATGGCAAGAATAAACCTGTAATCAATTTGTAATTGGAAGAAAAATTAACTATGAACGTTACATAAAATTATTGGAGTCTGACCAAAGAAGATATGATTGGTATTTTAAAGGGGCCACAGCCACACTTCCGTGATGAGGGAGATAGCGAGAAGCAGGCAGTGTGTGCATCTCTTTACAATAATCTTCTTTAAACACTAAGAGATACATTCTATATGGTGGTCAGTTAGTAGATGGAACCATTGCAAAATACTAATGTGGGACAAATTTTCTTTGAGCATTGTTTTTGGAGGATATAGCTCGAACAATATATACAATCGATTTTTTTGTGGTATTTTTTGATTTTTGTTATGCAAAAAAGACAATGATCCAAAGTTTATAGCATGAAAATAAGTACTTGTAATAAGTTGTAACTAAAAAAATTATACAATAATAATACATCACCTTTAAATTTGTTAAGTATAAACATAAGAATTAATTATAATGTATTTGAAATAATAACTAATGAAATTGTGTTRGATAATAATTAATACTTAACTTTTCTTCTCGAAGGTCACGGGTTCAACATTCACTTTGTGTTTACATAATATTTATGACATGATTACGTTGTGAGGCCATAATATTAGAATACAATCAATTATCTAAAGGAAAAAATGATAGGAATAATCACATTTTGTCGGTTCGTTGATATTTATCTATCCTCGCATTAACCTAAAATAAACCCACCCAACCCCTAATCTTTCCATATTGCACTAAATGAAAATTTAATCTACTACTCTAGCCTTTGCTACCCTTTTTAGCAGGTAATTAAGTTTTTTAAAATTTTTTTAAATTAATTTTCCTATTCATTGAATAAACCACCACCCTCAACACAATAGCAATCACGCACCGCCACCCTCAACATAACAACAAACACCACCATCGCTAGAAATCACCACCCCACCCTCGCGCAACCCACCACTCACACACAATCCAACTACCATCGCTCAGCTCAACCACCCTCACACTACAACCTTTCTCTCTCCCCTTTGCACCGCTGCGTATCTCTCTTTCTCCTTTGAATCGCGCACCCACTGCCGCTTTGTGGGTGGTTATGCWTAGGGTTTAGGTTTGGGTTTTGAGGGTGATGAGGTGGTTTCGAGTGGTGGGGATGGTGTTTSAAAGCGCAGTGACCATTTTCGAGGGTTAGGGTGAAGTTTTGAGATTTGGTGGTGGTGTTTCGAGGGTGGGCATAGTGTTTCGACACATGAAGATGGTTTATTCGAGGGTGGGGGATAGAGTATCACGGTGTGGCAGTGATTTCATCGAGGGTGAGGTTGTAATGTCGAGATGCAGCGGTGGTTTGTTTGAGGGTGGGGTTGGTGTTTCGATGGTGAGGGTTGTGTTTTGAAGTGCACCGGTGGTGTTTCGAGGGTGGACGAACTACTACAAAAACGACTATTTGCATCGCACCTTGTTGCATGTGACGCAAATAGATAAATTTTTCACTATTTGCATCGCACTTTGTATAAGGGTGTGACACAAATAGATAATTAGCTATAGAAAAAAAATATGTAGATCTATTTGCGTCGCAACATAAATTAAGTGCGACGCAAATAGATCATTTATTTACGTCGAATGTTTTCATAGTACGACGAAAATATTCTAGCTCCAATGAACGCTAGTTACTGCTATAATGGGGACTGTTATGGGCTGCTTACTACAGGTTTTTATGACAATATGTTTGTTTCAAAAACCTCATTTGAACCAGTACAAATTCGAATCCAAAATTTGCCAAGCATTGGAATCTGTTCAATGTCTCAGTAAACTTTTGTGTGATTAAAATTCCATTTTAGCATAACAATAGAATTATGAAAGTTTTAATATCTACTTGTGTGATCATATATTTTTCAATAATATTCTATTTTGTATATGGATTCATTAGTATTATAATTATATTGAATATTTTTAATTTTTTTTTTGGAATTCTGGTAAACAYATTTGTGTTGCACTTTAACTTAAAGTGCGACGCAAATAGCTCTGTTTTTAAGTTTGGGCAAAGTACGTTATTTGCGTCGCAGCCCACTTAAAGTGCGACGCAAATGAGGTATCTTTGCTGTGTGACTTAGTAAATGGACGATAGTACGATTTTCGTAGAGCTCATTTGTGGCTGACGCCAGGATGCATTTTGCGTCGCCTCTTAGCTAAGTCGACCGCAAATATTGGTGTTGGTAGGAGTTTGCCTGCGCTCAATGATGTGCGCATACCCGTTGTTCGATCAATAAGCTGTTTGTACAGTCGTGGCAAATGGTTGAGAGAGTGGTTGGGTTAATAGAGGTTTTGGAGTGATGGCTGGTGGAGTGGTTAGCGTTAGGATTGGGGGTAGGTTAGGGGTGGTGATGAAGTATATTTAATAAAAAGAAAAAGAAGAAAAGAAATGCATGACTTGAAGTGAGCAGTGGTCACTAAGGTACTGTGTGTAACATGGGAAGGAGTAAGGGGTGGAAGGAGGGTTTGATTTTGGATTAACACAGAGAATGGATTAATATAGGGAAGACCACCGAAAGGTGAGATTATGTCCTTGAATTTTTCTTATCGTAAATAATGCTACTTGTTATTGGTAAAGTTGAAGATTCATCACTATCATGAGATGATGCAGACAACCAAATCTTTTAGCACAATACATACTATACGAAAAAGATAGATAGGGAGAAATGAATGGATTATTGAAGAGACTACGGACTTATCAATGATATTTTTGTATACAGTTGTCACAAGAAATAAATTGATTTTTGTATGTAAGAGTAATTGGGAAATCTTTATCCATCATTACATCAAAAGTATTGATTAAAAACATGATACATCGAGGTAGAAACGATAAGTAAGTAAAAAAACTAAGACATATTAATTACTATAAAATTAATTGAAGAAAATATTTATAGATAATTAGTAAAATACAATTAAAGCTTACAAAAAAAGTAAATTATTTAATTTTACTTTATTGATTACAAAGTAAATTGAAGACAAATTTAATTTTACTTATGATTACCAAAGTAAATTATATAGAGTGGAAATGTTAGTTACAATACTTATTTTAGAGATTAAGATTGTTGAATGAAGAACTAGGAAAGGAAAGCAATGCGAAAATGGACCTGCCTCTAGTCTTCCCTCTCTCGGCTTTCTCTTCTAGCAATGGCGAGGAAGAAAACCCAGAAAACTGCTTTCTAGTGAGCCTGAAGTGTCGCCTAATCATTGATATTCGTACTCAGAATTCAAGGCCGATTCCATCAAACACTAAATCGAAGCCTAATTTGCAGTCGAATTGGAGGTATCCGCGATTGGATTTTGGGGATGATCGTTATGAACATTGCATTCTCTCTCTTGAAGATTCCTTGGAATGAACTCGTTCCACACCTCTCAGCGGGAATGTTCAGTTTGTCGAATGTACTGGTCGGGATGAAGGGGCTCTGCCGCTATTGGTGGGGTTTGCTCGGTCAAGGGTGCTCCCGATTTTGGGGGTCTCCGCCGCATGCTGGTAGGGGATGCTCACAAAGCAGGGCTCTGAATTTGGAAGGTAATACAAGCAATCACTGAACTTGATGTTGTGCACGAACTTAAATGGTCTACTGGGTATCCATCTGCTGTGTGTTGGGATTGAACCCTCATTGTTTAAAGAGTTTTTTGGGGTTTTGCCCAACGGAATTTGGGGAGGAAAACCAAAAATATAGACCCAAGGTTGTTTCTAATTAAGAAGGGGTCATTTTCTCGTTCGATTCGTAAACCACAGGGAACGAAGAGAAGGCTTTCTCTTCGGCTCGCATTTTGTTGTTTTGATAAGCATTCCAGTGCTTATGAAAGCCAGTGGAAGACGCGCATTGGGTTGTGTGAGAATGAATTCACTTGTGTTCCTGTTTGGGTCGCGATTTACCTAGCCTACCGTCATAGTATTGGGGGTAGGGATGTTTGGAGAATATAGCAGCACGATTGAGCTATCTGATGGTGCCTCGCTTGATTCGAATAAGTCACTTGAGGCGGTAAGCTTGCTTGCACTACCAATTGCGTGAGCGGAGTTACTAATGCTGCGTGTTCTTGGGTCGATTATGGACTTAGGCTATTATTTCCATCCTCGGTTTCTTTTTTGAGAGAGTAGGATTGAAGGTATCAATTAATTTCTTTATGAATGGTTACCTATTAAAATGTCAACTAATTGACAAGGATGAGAGCCCTGTTCTAGTTCCTGAGGCTCAACCTGAGGAACTTGAGGTGCTTGCTATTCATTCTCCTCTAAGGCAACTTCCTGTGGAGCAGCCGAAGGATGATAATGGGGGCTGGCAATTAGTGCTATCTAGAACTAAGCATAAAATGCTTGGTAAAGTTGGCTCTTCTTCAGTGGTTGAGTTAGTGTCTCCTAAAATAGTGGATGGTGTTTCTATGGCTATGACTCCTTCTAAGGGGGATGTGAGTGCCATGGAGCATGGATAGCTTCCTGGTGTGGAATGTTAGGGGCTTGAATAGCCCTAGGAAGCAGGCTGAGGTGAAAAATACTTTGGCTACTCCTAGTGTTGGTGTTTGTGGTTTGCTAGAAACGAAAAATTAAGAGTAATGGTTTCCCTTTGCTTCAGCAAAATCTTTTTTAGAATTGGTGTATTACAACTAACTTTTCTTACATCAAAGGTGGTAGAATCCTTGTGGTTTGGCTTCCTGCCTTTTTTCATGTTATTGTTTTGTAGATTGACCTTGAATTTATCCATCTTCGAGTTCTGAACAGATCCTTGGGAAAGTCTTTTGGATGTACTGTGGTGTATGCTAGTAATGATGCGAGGGAGAGGGCCTTGCTTTTTCAAGATTTGAATAACATGAGTACGTGGGCATTGTCAGGATCCTTGGGTGGTTTGTGGTGAACAACTTCAGACTCAGGTAGGTTAAGATGACATCTGATCTTCGCACTCTTGAGCTTGGTGATAAAATCTTTCATAGGCTCTCCCTTTTTATGTGCTATCTTGGCTAGATCTCCTATGGATACCCCAACTTCTACTCTAGTGAAATGACAAAGAAATTGTCCTTGCACATCTTGCTAAGTCTGTATAGAGTTTAAAGGAAGATGAGTGAACCAAGAAAACGCACTGCTAGTAAGAGAATTAAAAATTATCTCAACTTGAGATAATCATTGTTTACTGGTTCCCTACATTTGCAGTTAAACTTGATCAAGTGTTCATTTACAAACACTAACCTATCGCTAGAGAACAGAGGAGAAAACTCGGAAATCTATAATCCTCTAGGGAAAGGATACAACCTATCAACCCACTCAAGATAAGGATTGCAGGTCCCTCCCCATGGATAACCAGCATTATGACCCATAGTTCATTGGATCATCTCCTCCAGTTGCCTTAAGAAAGGTTCATTTGGCGCCTATCACCTGTAAATTCTAAGCCTGAACATTTAGATAATGATTATCTGGATAGTAGGCAGGATGAGGCATTTACCGTATGGATTTTTGTTATTTTTGGCTCCAAGATGGAAATCACTAGTGTGACTGGGAGTGAGAGCCAAAAATTTGCAATTCAGTAATTATCACTCTAGTAGTTTCGTGTACCATATCACGATGAAGATTATTAAATTGTTCTCTATGATTTTCTTGCAAATCCTCTCGCAAACTTTTTACAATTTTAACATATTGGGTGYATATTGAATTGAGTAAGTTTCTAGCAATAGAAGAATGATCTTCCCCCCTATCTGGATGCAAATTACCTAGTYTTTGCAGTTGAGACTCAGTTTGCTCATGGGGAAGAAGACCTTAAGAAGATTGTAGTTATGGAATAGTATCTAAATCACCAAGATCCTCTAGTGAATTCTCAAGTTTTTTATCAGATGAATGATCTTCCTCTTGATTCACACTCGTTTGAGTAGATCTCTTAGGAGACATGGTTGAGAAACAACTTATACAACACAAGMTTCTTTCCCACTATAGTCGCCAAAAAAACATGTTGAGTTGATTTTGCACTTAACCAATAAATAAACAGTCCAATATTGTTTTTAGTTTGGTAGGGGGATGTCTCTCTAATTACTGGCTATATGGATAATCTCGCTAACGTAAATGACTCCTATAATCGTAGACAAAGATTAAGAAAAGTATTTAACTTTAGAAATTAAGCCTAGTGTGAAACGTAACTGAAGCTTAGGACAAACAAGATTGAAAAGATACGAAAGTCTTCCATTAAAATAGTAATGGTAGAGTCAAACTATAATCGCATTATAAAGAAYGAAGATTACCACACACAATCGGGAATAAAGTACCAGCTATTGATACATGGAGATAGACTACATTATGCTAATGCTAATCTATTCTAAAYTATACTTGGCTATTAAGCCAAGTACAACTAAATAAAGAAGTAGATGCTAAAGAAGATAAATTGCTTGTTTGATATGCTGTTGTTGTTGTGTTGATTCGGAACCCTCTATTTATAGGCTATAGGCGATGAAGATCGTGGGATGTGGAAGTTGTAGCAGTTACTCCATGTCGACAATTATTTGGCGCTTCCATTTGAATACACTTCCTTTCCCTTTAAGCCCCATTCAATCTCCCTTGGGCTCCTCTAGTGGACCATATGCAATGGGTCATCCCCCAACTCCTCCTTTCTGGCGCTTATTCACTTGCTATAGCTAAACAAGTACTCCGTACTATTCTTTCAAAAAAATAGTACTCCGTACTAAAGACTTCAATTCTTCTATCTTCTAGTACAATCAAAAGTAAATTCACCATACATCTTATATATAAATACAGTCATACACAATTATATCCTAAAAAAATACRRAACAACCATCTTATTTCCACAAATGTTTCCAAAGCCACGCCAAATTTTATACACGGAGTAATGTCGCTTTTATGCCTCAATATCATTTTCCACCTCCTTTCCATCACTTGCTTCAATATGTACTACCTGTTTAAAAAAATTCCTTAAAAAACGTTAATCATTTAGCCCCTATACAGTAACATTTGAAAAAATTACAGCATATACTTGTACTCTTTTAAATCTATGAATTTCAATATGCAAAACCACTTATAATCCATTATTGCCAAAAAAATGGATCTCTTCGTTACGTTTTATTGACAACACTTAATATTTTACCTCTCTCAAAAAGCAAAGAAAATGAAATGTAACGTAAGTTTGACACGATAAAATGTAAGATAGCCTAAAAATGTAATATATTACCACTAACATATAACCATAATTTTGACAACAATTAAAAAAAAACACCATACTCAAACTGAAAATGGTAAAACTTGGCTCAATAATACAACAAAAATTGACAAAGGAACACTAAAAACAGTCAAAACAACGGTAATTGCAAGCTGCAAAGGGCCTCATTACAGCAGCAACTAGAGCATATGCAAAGTACGCAAACACCCTAAGACAAAGATAAATGCAGCTGCAAAAAGCCTCAATACCAAAGCAAATCACTACATATTGATGTAATATTTTATGAAGGGTGAACAAAAGAGGGTTCACCCATGAACAAGTAAAGTCACTTGAATTGATATTTGAGAATGCGATTAAACTATAGCCTAATAAACAACAAGGTTACTAGATGAATATAATCTCGTTTCAGAAAGCATTTGAAGGAACAACTACAATTGATATTTATCCCATCATAAACTACAAAGATTAATAGTTTGCCAAAAGTATACTTTACTGTGTTTTCTGGGTTTGGGATTGTCTGCGTAAATCATTTAGTGCCAAGAGGTTAAATGCTGTGATCAAATATAAAGTTTTCACCTTTAGTGGATATGTACATATCCATCATTCATTCTTTCTACTATCTGCTTTAATGAGGTTAGATTTTTATGGTTTAAGAAATTTCATCATCAAGTCTTTAGGGACAAACATCCAGGTTAGGATTGGGGAATTGGAAACTAGTGAATTTCAAGCCAACTTATAAGGGTCTATTTATTTCAACTCAAAACAAACTTAATGGAGCGGAATTGAAAAGAATTGTTTTAAGAAAAGGAAATGAGGAACCAATAACTGCCGAAATGTGACCTTTTACTCTCAATTTTGGCTTTTTCGTATATTTTCGACCTCATTTTACTAGTTTTTGGTTAAGAGTTTTCCACTTGAACTATTCTTGTGGGAGTTTTTAGCGTTTTTTGGTAAATTTATATAGGTTTCTGGAATATTTGTTCGTCGTACTTTTAATGGCAATTAAAAGTACTTATTCATTATCCGAAAAAAAAGGAGTACAAGGGAACCCAAGAGTAAGTACTGTTCAAGGAACCATACAACAGAACGCAACAAATTCTAAGTAAAAATGCCAGACAGCCAAAAAACCAAAAACAAACTAATCTAATATCAATTCAGGTCAAATAAGGACTAAAGAACCATCTCCAACGGTGCCATCTTACATTGATGCCATCAAAGCCAAGAAAGAACTAGGGTTAAGCAATAGTAGCAATCTTAGGAGCGTTTAGAGTCTTGGAACCTTTATCCCGGGGTCATCTCCTTTCTAGCCTTTGGGTGAGTGCGGTCTTTTGAATTTGGATTTACCACCTTGGAAGCAGTTGCAAAAAGCAGTAAAAGACCAACTAGAGGAAGCATTAGGAGCTACACTTGGCGCCCATCTTTTGAAGTAGCATGCTTTGGAACCTATTGAGTGGCGCCAAGAGGTACTTTGGGGCTTTCTTATTTCCTTTTTATGCCTCTAAATGCAAAGTTTTGAGTTGTATTTCAAGATGCCATGGTTGAGCTTGTAATGAGTTGAGCTCTTGACTTCGTTTCTTGTGCTCTAACATCTTCTTCGAGCCATATCTTTCCGCACTTTATGAGTTCAGAAACTTGTTGCATTGGAAAGTAGACTTTGAAAGCTTTCCAACGGTACATTATATGTTGCAATTCGAGCTCCGAGGCAAAAATTATTGCTAGTCAAAGTAAGATCATAAGGAGCGTTGACCAAGGATCAAAGAGCCAAACGAAGAGGATATGCCAAGCCTCCAAACCCTGCAAAGTAATTTCCCCTAGCCAAATTTCCAGATTTTAGGAGCAAATGTTGAGACAATAGATCTGGATGAGCTCCCCCTTGGCCATATTTCTAAAATTTCAAAGAGCGCAATGTTGAGAGGCTAAAAGCATACGCAGTTTCGCTGACCCAAAGGTTGCCTTTTCCAATTTGACTTGGGTGGCATATTTGTAATTCTAGGGAATTTGTAATCTTAGTAATGGTATTTTTGTAATTTTTCTAAAGCTTTGAAATAGGTAGTATAAATAGGATTTTTAGAAGAAAGAGAAACAAGTTGTTAGTTAGATTTCAATTTTGCAATTTTATTTTCAATTTTTTTGGAGATTTTTCCTCACGTACCCTTGAGATTTAACGTAATAGCTCATGTACCCTCAAGTTTTAAAAAAACGCCTCAACGTTAGGAAAAATAGCTCATATACCCTTAATGACCCAAAAACCGTTAAATAACTTAACGCCGTTAGTCTTTTAATGTAATTAACCTCCAATTCAACCTTAAACACTCTAAATATATTACTTAGCTCTTATTAGTTCTTTCTCCTCCATTAAACCCTCCCATCTTCAACCTCTAACAATCCTTGCCTCTTTTATTTTTCAAATTTTCAAGTCATATTTAATGGCTTATTGTACACAGGCTTCGTTTTTCATTATCTTACGCAACCTAATTACATTAACGAGTTTCCTTTTTCTTTGGCATGGCTTTCACTTCAGTGACCCTTATTTTGTTTTTTTCGTACCTCGTAACACCACTTCTATCACGCTCAACTGAAGTGAAAGACGACAATTCGAGCATGAGAGACAAAATCAACACCAATTCGACCAACTTCAAGTGTAACAACAACAGTTCCAACTTCAACAAACGACCACAAGTTTTGTGCATTGAATTCGTGGGTCTCATCGGTTGAATTAATGGGTTTTCTRGGTTGAAATYGGGCGTAGGGTGTTGAATTTGTGGTCATTTTGGGCGGTGCTTCAATCCACGAACGCCAACAACACAAGAACTACCACAAGCCAACAACACCCACGAGCAACAGAACCCACAAACCACCACAACCCACGAGCTCCTTCACTCTCTCTTACAATTTTTTGGGGTTTTGTTTCAAAATGTGATTGTAATTTTTTCGAATTTTTGGAGGGGTTTGGTTGGTGTTGTGTGCATATTATTAAGGTTTAATTTATTGAGTTAGAGGGAAGAGAAAAGAGGTAGGAAGAAGGAAGGAGAGAAGGGATGTAGGTAGAAGAATGGAGGAAAGAGAAAGGATTAAGGGTTCAGTGGGATGAATTAGGGGTTAATTGGGTTAATCCCATTTGTTTCTTTTCTTTCAAACTCTTCTTCATTAGAGTAGCTTAGGAGAAAGAAAAAACYGCCGTTCTTGTAGCTTGAGCACAGGTTCGATCTAGACCTGAAACCGAACCGGACCGGAATTTGGACTAGACAGCCAATTCCGGTCCAGGTCCTTAAAAATTTATGATTTCGATCTTCCGGTCCAGTCTGGTCAAAAATCGGAATATTTCAGTCCAAATCGGAAGAYCGAAATTTTAATAAAAGTATTATTATTTTTTTTAAAGCAAATGCTACTTATTCACTTGGATATTTTGGAATCACGCAATTCATTTGAGGCTTATCAACTTAGTGAGTTCCAATTGCAAAAGACCAAAACCCTAAAAACCAACACTCCTCCCTCTTCTCTCTCCTCTCTCCTCACTCGTTAGTCCTCACTGCTCACTCCTCCACAGGTCGTCGCTCCT